>VYZX01030602.1:43883-122145 GCA_013401335.1 Brachypteracias leptosomus
ACATTCCTTTAGCCAAGCATCCACCAACCTTGCCTGTTTGGTGTGACAAATTCAGTTCTTCAGCACACAGCAGTAGTTCAGGTGATTTGGAAAGTATCAAACAGATCCTGGCTTTATGATAACTTCAGTTACATTTACTTACTTGTGCTTTATTGCATTTTAAATGACCAGGAATGATTTTTCTTTGATTTTTGTTTAGTATAGCCTTTATAATAGAGCAGATCAGTGAACACAGCAATTAACATGAATTATTTTCTTTGTAGCCCTACTGTCGTTGGCAATTTACAACTTCAAATTAGGTTGTCAAGGCTGCAGATTTAGAACACGTTCTGTGTTCGTACAGCATGGAGGCTGCTCTTCCACCACTGCTCATCCACAGTAGTGACATGCATTTAATGAGAAGAAAGCTAAGACTGTATTGGGAGCGTACTTTTATGTTATTTTTATGGTTTTCAGAAGGTCTTCATGTTCTGAAGTAAGCATTACAGAGTGAACTTATTTTAGGGTTTACTTATGTGAGGAAGGAGAGAAAATGTTCCTTTCCATCCCAGCATTTTTGCTAATACTTGTTTCCATGTTTGTGTACAGAAGTTATTTGGAAGAAAGAACTACAGTGTAATAGAAGAGAGAATTGTCTTAGTTCTTGCATAAGGGTGTGGGAAGGAAAGAGAAACAAAAATTTACCTCTAAGGAGAAACTGAAGGAGAAGGCATGACAAAATAAAAATGTAGAGGTGTTTTATGAAATAGTGATTCACTAAAGCCTACATGTTCTGGTACTGATTGCCACAAAATACTGACCAGAAATTGAATTCCAGACTGTAGGTTGCAAGGGTAGGAGACAGAAGTACAGGAAGAGAAGGATGAGGCATACAAAGAATATTACCATAAAAGCATTCAGTATATCCCACCTCCTTACTTACATCCTCAGATGAGGAAAATAAAGTGGGTTTTTTCAGTGTTGACAACATTTCAATGTTGGCTGATAGAAGAAGTTCAGAAAACTGAAGGAAAAAATAATGTTTCTACAGATCAGTAATATATGAAAAAATACCAGCATAATTATTTATAGACAACTGTTTTCAAACCTTCTGAAATGGAAATGTCCTGCAGTGACACTGAATTCAGCAGCATTTGAAGGCATTAAGTGTCTCATAGGACTGGGTTTCCATCTGATATGCTAATATGGTTTAGCACAAACTTAAGATTGTTTCGGAGGGAATTTGTATTCTTTTATAGGTAGGGCATGAGTGCCTTAGGTAACTGAGAGTTGAATGGTTCAACTGAGTGTGACAGTTTAGTTTAGTTAGGTTGTTAACTGCTTGCAGAATCCTGACCCTGACCAGCAATTCTTGAAAATGAGCTAAGGTGGCAAACTGTGCTGATGCTGAAGAATGTGTAGAATCCAACAGCAAAATATTTAAACCTCATCAGAAGTAATATTGATGGTTAAAAAAGAAAGAAGAGATTCTCTTTTACAAGTCAGTGCTTTTGATGAGAAGCTGCTTTAAGGGAACCAGTATGTTCCTACTCTGTGGCTATCATGAAGCAATCTCTGAAGGCACTGTGTGCTATTGGCTCCAGTCTGGGAGATTGCCTTTCGAGGATACCCTGGCTAACTGCCTGAAAGAGATAGAAGCAGCTCTTTCATAACTCGGTAGTGAGGAGAGAGTGAAAGATGGAGGCCAGGTTAATGTATTCTCCTTAGTCTCCTCATCACATAGACCTGGGACTAACCAGCCAGAGGCTGAAGCTGGCTATAGCTGCAGGCACTTCAAGCAGTGACTGCTGATTTTCTCTTCCTGTGGTGGTTTTTCTTTTCTTTTCCTGTGTTCTTGTTCCAACACTTGTCTTTCCAAACCCTTTCTTGGCAAAACAGCAGCCTGGGTGTCCAGATAACAGCACACAGATGCACAAGCCCTTATGGACAAGTTGTGATACTTACAAAATTACTCAACCTGGTTTTTTTGCTGTTTGCACATTATTAGCCCCTTACTCAGCTGTTTGTCTACTGCGTGTGTGTTACATATCTCCATCCAGCAACAGCAATAATGGACATCAGCTCTTGACTGATTACTAATGGCAATGGTTAAAACAATTGGTATGCTCTATTAGCCTTTTGAATATGATAAGATCATGCAGTTATATTACAGTCCATACATTTTAAGTGTATTCTGTCACATTTTCAAAAAGCAAAAAAGACTGTAGGATTTAATGAAAATACTGTCATGATTTAGACATTGCTTCCCTTCTCAGTGCTCAACACAGGAGTTCTTCCTGATAGTCAGCACCTTGTCTCGTCTGGACTTGGAAATTCAAGCTCTTGTTCCCATCATACAATCTCATGTGAAAACTCCTCTATTACAAAAGGCACTATTGGAAATCCCAGAACTTCTCTCTCCAGTAAAACATTATTTAAAGATCCTTAATGAAGAAGCAGCCAAGTAAGTAGTGGAAATAGATGCATCTTCTGTGCCTCACAGGCTTTCTGACTAAATGTATTCAGTTATGCAAATTATGCATCTTGTTTTAATGCAACTTAGTTGTTTTTTTTTTGTTTTATATTTATATATGTTCAGGTTGCTTATAGTTAAAGCAGAGGTGGTTGTTTTCTGCAGTTTATATTCTTTTTTTAAAGTTGAACTAGGCGAGCGAGTGTTTTGCCAAGTGGGTGTCTGCTGCAGGCTGAATAATTTTTGAAGGTTTTTCAGCCCTTTTGGGGAATGAATTTAGAGCAAAATACATTTTGCTCATGTTAATTTGTTTAACAACTTTTAAATTATTTTTTTAAATAGAGAAGCTAATCTTTTTGAAGAGAGCCACTTTAGCGGAGTGGCTGCTGTGCTGTCATGAATATGCCTTTTACTATTTTTGTGAAAATTGATCAAAGGTTTGAAAGCCCCCCATCCTTAAAAAGTCTCTTTACACGCTCACTAATGACAGAGAATATGAAGTTTAACAGCTCAGAAGATTCCATGTAGCCTGTGTGATTTGCATCCTGTCAGAGCATTTCTGGGGTTAGTGCCCTGTTCATGGACTCCCCCTAGAAAACGACTAAACGAGCACCCACCTCTGGCTCCAAGTGTGATCAGGCTTTTCCCTGCAGTTGCCTTCCTGCAGTCATGGAGAGGGGAGCTGAAAGGATGGAAGCTGTCTGCCCTTTTTTGTCTTCATTTTATCCTTTGTTGGTCCAAGAAAAAAAATGTAAACAAAGGAAGAAGATGCTAAATTGCAGCGATTATACATTATATGGGAGAATGTCTTTAAATAACATATTGTGTACCGTTTCTTCTGAAGAACTTTTGCCTCTGTTGTTGTCCCTAGATCCTAGCCTTAACCACAGGAAAAAGGCAGCGGGAGGCTTAAGATGCAGAATAGTAAAGCAGGAACATAAGTTCAGTAAGGGAAGGATCTGTAAAAACTCTCAGGGGACAGGATTTAGAAGGAATCCATTGTGGCCAGGAAAAGTCACTGTCTTTCAGAAGACAAGGTGTATAAAATCTTTTAGAAAAGGTTCTCTCATGGTGCTAGGCACAGAGGCAGTCTGCCTTGCACAGCCAACTGTCCTGAGACCTTCACTTCTCAGGTTTTTCTTCTTCTCTCAGTGTGGTTTTTACACAACATGTGGAAAGGTCATTTCATTCTGAACGCAAAATTAGTATCACCCAGCTTTATGTCCAGATCACCCTAAACTTCCCTGTTATGAGCAAGTTTAACTTTGAACATTTCCTTGTGTAGTATTATGAGATATAATTGACTGTGATATACCTAGAGATTCTTTGATGACAGATGCAGTATATAGTTTAATGTTAAGTTATATTTGTGCAGCATAGTCTTGATCTTGTATTGCCAAAACAGACTAAAAATAAACATCCAATTTACTTATAAAAACTTGTTCTCTTTCTCCAGATGAGATTTAAAATTAAGGAATTCTAAGTACTAAAGCCTAGAACTTAATTATTTGCTTCTGAATTAGAGGCAGATGGAAAGTGTATAAATTTAGATGCAGGAAAGGTAGAAATATTTGCTATGCCCATTGGACAGGTGGGATTATGAGATTTCTGCTGATGCATGGTATCCAGTTATAGTTGTGACAGGTTATGACAAAACAGACTGTACCTTAATTATACCAGATTTACTGTAGGTAGGTTTAAAATACAGATTTTTTTTTTCCCCCCATCACTGTTGATGGTGGCTAGAATAGTAAATAAAAGTAAGATGCAGTAGTATGAGCAGAAGATACCATTATTAGTCTGCAGAATGGCTACATTTTACTTTCATTTATTCAAGATGACTAAAATAACTTATGTTTTGGCCTTTATATATATCAAATTGGTATGGCAATATTATTTGTGCTCAAATCCCTTTCTTTCATGGAACTAGTGATGGCTACTTGTACACATACGTGCAGGCATACACTTGCACACACATATGCGTACTGCATCAGTGTTAATTTTACTGTGGTATGGATAAAATCCTGTAGTGGTTTTCAAAAGTATTGCTCTGCTCCAGGGGAGTTCAAGATAGGGGATTTTAAACTGTCAACTTTAAAATTTTTGGTAGCATCACGTAGCAGTGACAATCTTCACGGTCAGCTGTTGGCTACTAGTGATCTTTTTTTTCTTGCATTCCCATGGAAACAGTTCTAATTAGCACAAAATTGTTTCTAAAAATTAGAATTGTATTTTAAAATGGCATCTTTACTGTCACTTATATAATAACTACATCCATGTAATGCAAAATCAAAGCACAGCTTTGTGTTACCTGTCTGGTCACTGGCTCCAGTTGTGGTTTTATTCTTAGGCAAAGGGGTATTGGAATAGATAGAATATTAGACTTTTTATTACTTCCATGTTTTATTACTTTCAGTTTGCTAATTACTTGCTCTCTGAATATTAGATTTCAGGGTAATTATGTAATTAACTGGTAGTTTTGTATTTTCTCTGAAATACACATGTATATTTCAATTAACTTAGGGCTGATTGCACTACTTTTTATTGTTTGCCTGATACTTATTAGGATAAGTTACATTTTTGTTATTTGTTATGACAACCCTATTTTTAATAGGTTGTTCAGCTTCTCAATTTTAAGCATTTTAATGTCTGTTTCAGGTTTCAATCCTGAGCTGAGAGAGTGCAGCCAAAACAGTTCTGTCATTTTCTGACATTGAGACTAGAAAACAGCATTGTTTTGCATGTATTAAAAAATGCTCTGGTTAATATCTTCTTGATAAAAGAAGGAAGCTACCCTGAGAAACCCCTGATGACATTCTGCTTTGATGAAGACCTTGTGCAAGAGATTTTTCTTTGCAGTCCTCACGAAAATCTGCCCAAATTTGGCCAAATTCTAAATATGTGAAAAATCACTGAATTGTAGAATATGTGTTCATGTTATGCAGAGATTATCTAGAGCTTCATGCTTAGTCTTGATAAAGATTATATTGGTGCAGGGTTTGGCTCAGAAGATGAGGATAATGTGCTAGAGTGGAAAGGAACAGGAATAGGTTGGGTTTGAATACATTGGGGGAGGGGACGTATCTTGGTGTAGCCTCTTAGAGTTCATATACAAAGTGCCTTTTGGTAAATGTGTTGTACTATGACCAAGAGACAAAAAAGCTGGGGGAATTTAGAGGGGAATAAAGCTAGTGTTAAAATGACAATAACAAATAAAAATATGGATGCAGCCAGTGGAATTGGGGGAAGTATCTTTGATTTTCCTGTTACTTTATCTTATGCTTCATATGGCCAGGACTGGAGATAAAACCCAATTGTTCAAGGACCTTACAGACTTCCCTGTCATCAGAAAGAGAAAGGAGGAGATCTCAGATGTGCTTTCTAAAATCCAATTGCATCTGCTGGACATTCGTAAACAGATTAAGAATCCTTCTGCAGAGTATGTTACTGTTTCTGGTCAAGAGGTAATATGATATCTCTTATTTACAACTGTACCTTTGCTTGTCTAGGAAATAGTTTAAAAGTTAGGCTTAACTAGAACTGTCTTCACTTAGTTTGATACTTGATGAAGTTGTTGACTCATCTGGACTATAACCTTTTGTACAACTTTAAAGAACAGATTTGTGACAATGTCACTTTCTTATTTAAGTCAATTACTTTAGTGCTTTAAATAATCAAAACACGTTAGTGCTGTTTAATTTGGTTCAGTAATGCTTTGTTTTTCTGTACATGTGAAAACACTTGCATACTTCCAAGGTTATCTGGCTATTAAGTGCTGAAATATTCCCAGAGAACCAGGAAGCACAGCATTAAGTTAATTTGAAGAATGGTAAAATGATTTGTAAGTACTGATTAAGACTGTAATTTGAAAGATGGAAGAGAAGAGGAATGGTATTAAAGAATGATAAATGGTATTTTACCCTTAATTCTTAGAAATGGTGGTTGCAGATTGCAGCTTTTGTTTGCTAGATGCTGTGCAAGTGTGGGCAGGCCATGCTCCAGCAAGCTGAGATGTTCAGTGCAAAAAAACCCAGGAGATGACAGATCCTGCCAGATTTGTGGGGGAACTGAAAAGAGCAGTGAGGTAGCACTGTTCAGCATTGTCCTTTGGGAACTGAGAGTAGGAAGTCCAGGAAGAACTCTACAGAAAATTGAGAAAAGAAAGTAGTTAGGAAACTGAATGAGAATTGGGAGTAAAAGAGATGAATCAGTGAGGACAGGGAGGGATGGAGCTGGAAGCAGCTCCCTGTCACATGGAAGCCCTAGGAGGCTGAGAAAGACTCAAGAGACACAGCAAGGAGCAGACAGACAGTACTGAAAGTGAGGGAGAATGTGAGAAGGGGTGAATTAGAGGTGGTAGCATTTGCTGTAGGGTGGATATTTCTTTTGATGTTAAAGCTGAGAAGAGGAAATATGGCTAAAGTGTTGGGTAGGCTGTTAGCATGGATGCTGAAGTACAAGAGGAAACATGGAAGAGTGCATTTGAGTATTGTGAGGAAGGGAACACACAGGTTTTAAAAGGTTTCAGAAAGGCTGAAGTTAGAGGTGGATGGTGACATGTCTGAAGGAATGGAGAAGAGAATGGATCAAAGAGAGGAGAGCGTCTGAGGAAGTGGTTAGATGTGAACTGGACAGAAGGATTTCAGAAACCACCTGTCAGTACACGTGTTTAAGAGAGAAGGCTTTTGTAGCAGGGAATGGCTCAGAAACCATTGCAGACAGAGATCTGTCTCAGTATGCTCATGAAAGGAGCTGCAGAGGTTAGGGATAGCTGTCATTTAATGATATCTGGTATGGGCCTCTCAGAGGCAACAAAGGAGGCAGTCCAGGAGGGGTTGGAGAACGTGGTTGGTGAGAAAAGGAAGACACTAGAGGAATGGAAGTAAGAGAAAGGTAATTGTGTGGGAGAACAGAGTGTAGGCATAACAAGAGACCCTTTGAGCTGAGCTCTTTCTTCCTCAGATCTGTATGATAGATTCTTCTTATGTTCTTCTAGCTCACTGGTAGATATAGTATTTAAATGCTTCTTCACAACAGACCTGGGCAGAAGCAAATTTATGGTTTGCTAGTTCTGGAAAAGAGCAAAGCTGCCATGGAGCTTTTTAAATCTATACCTGTATTCTGAACATCTGTTCAGGGAACAGATCTTCTTGGAGAAAAAAAGAATTAAAAATCAGAATCATAGAATGGTTTGGGTTGGAAGGGACCTCCAAAGTCTAGTACAACCCCCCTACAATAAGCAGGGATGTCTCTAACTATGTCAAGTTGCTCAGAGCCCCACCAAACCTGACCTTGAATGTCTCCAGGGATGGGGCCTCCACCACCTCTCTGGGCAACCTGTTCCAGTGATCCACCACCCTCATATTAAGGAACTTTTTCCTAATGTCCAACCCTTTTCTAGCTTAAAGCCATTACCCTTCATCCTATCACTACAAACCCTTGTGAACAGATCTTTCCCTGCCTTCTTATAGGCCCCTTTCAGGTATTAGAAGGTCACTGTAAGGTCCCCTGGAACCTTCTTGTCTCCAGGCTGAGCTGGCCTGGTTCTCTCAGCCTGTCTTCATAGGACAGGTGCTCCAGCCCTCTAATCATTTTCATGGCTTTCCTCTGGACATGCTCCAACAGTTTGACGTCCTGGTGTTGGGGGCTCCAGAACTGATCACAGTACTCCAGGTGAGANGTGCACTCAATACCACTGTCAATGTCATTAATGAAGACGTTAAACAATACTGGTGCTAGTACAGACCCCTGAGTGATGCCACTTGTCACTGTTCTCCATCTGGACATGGAGCCATTGATCGCTACTCTCTGGATGCGACCATCCAGCCAATTCCTTATCCACTGAATAGTCCACCCATTGAACCTGTATTTCTCCAACTTAGAGAGAAGGGTGTTGTAGGGGACCGTGTCAAGAGCCTTGCAGAAGTCCGGATAGATGACTGTGGCTCTCCCTTTGTTCACTGATGCAGTCACTCCATTGTAGAAAGCCACCAGGTTGGTCAGGCAGGACTTTCCCCTAGTAAAGCCATGCTGACTGTCTTGAATCACCTCCCTGTCCTCCGTATGCTTTAGCATATCTTCTAGAAGGATCTGTCCCATGATCTTTCCAGGCACAAAAATCAAACTATTTGCTCCTTCAGGTGTTCCCCTAAGTCCGTGATTATGAGTACAGGATTGGATTTTCAGTCACCCCACAGCTTGTTAAGTTCCTGTTAGAGTTCTGATGAAGATCCAGTTGACACATACTTTCCCAAAATATGAGGTCACACCCATATCTATCTTATCTTTTGTTTCCAGACCTTGTTAATGTCATTTGTAGTGGGCATTGAACAGGACAGAAAGCTGTCCAGATAGTGGTAGCATTGCTGTTCATTCCAGGTAGGCTTTAGAGAGAAATTGCTACATTTGGTAAATATTTGCTTCTTGCATTGCCTAAGCAGTGCTTTGGTCCTTGTTTATTTAATACTGCAATCATTCATCTAATAGGTCTAAGAACTGAAGGATGAAAAAGCAAATGCTTTTGGTGTTTTGAAAAAAGTTGCAACCTCTCTGCTTGTTTTCTCATTAGCCACACAAACCAACCAGGCAATTGAACTGGCTGTGCTAATTTAGACTGTTTTGAGCTCAGTTAGGCATCCAACACAGGCACAAATGTAGTACTGTTTTCTCTCTTCCTTTCATAAACACAGCATATTTAATTGTTTTGAGATGAACTTCAGAAAAAACTGTAATCCCAACACATCAGCAACACCAGTAGTGGCAACAGCAGTTGGGTCACTTTCAGATCTTTGCAGATCTCTGCTTCTACCCATTTTCAGTCTTTTAATCTCATCTCATGTGTATTATGCAATCTCAGGGTTTCTACCAAGCATTTTTTTGTGTTTTAGGTGAATTAAGAGCTAGAGTGCTATGGCCTTGCTGGAGTCATGTTATGTTTATTCTTTTTGTTTGTACTTGAAGGTGATTGCTGACTATTCTGGTGAGGTGTGGAAGTTCTTATCTAAATCATACTAACTGTAATGGAGATGCTTTGTCAGATGAGAGTCTTGTGGTCTTCTGTAAAGGTGATCAGATTCTGGGTTAATCTAAGCTCTGCTAGAAATTAATTTTCCACCTGAATTCTTCTATTTGAGAATGCCTCAGTTCTTTGACATCTGGGACCTCAGGCTAGCATTATAAAGATAGCTGACATGAATCATATAAAATACTGCAGCAAACACATCGTGTAAATTTCACTACACTGATACCTCTTGGCGTTATTGCTGGTTTCCCCAATTCCTTCCTTTTCTGACCCTGAGTTGATCCAGAGTTGAACTAATATACTGTGGATACAGTGCTAGCATTTGGGATTTTGAGCCCTTGTCTGTGAAATGTTGTAGGCTACTATGGCTGAGTATGAACCAGTGATCCCTAGGCAGGAAGGCACATCTCGCTGGCAAGGAGTAGCCTCAGTACCAGTGATACATGGTGTAGAGTCCCTGTTAGATGCTGAGTTCTCCACAAGGCCCAGTCAGGATCAGGTAAGCAAGACTTACTAGATTTAGTCTGGTTTTGGCTTGATAAGCCTGTTAGTGGATGGAGGAATAGAAGAGTGGAGATGGGGCAGCACAAGAACAGCTCAGGATAGGAGTTGCTCATTTGGCAGACAATGTGTATGTTGTACCCCTTGCTTCTGGGGTAAAAGGACATTAGCTTCTGGTCTGCTCAGTCTCTTCAGGCTGAATATAGTTTTCCTCTCATGCATGCAGAGTTGTTGCACATGATGATTATGGTGCTGTAGCCTTCCTAACTTAGTGTGATGTGTAATATTATATTTCTGTTTATTTTAGTTTCTGATAGAATTCAAGAATTCCCACAAATCATCTGTGCCATCTGACTGGGTTATGGTTAGTAGGTATGTAAAGTGTCTTTGAAGTTTGTTCTATTTTAACAGATAAGGGAAAAAAAAGTGGTATTAAAATTAATTGGTGTTAAAAATTAATTATGTACACATTCTCATTTCTCCATGTGTTGGTGGTGTTTTGTTAAACTGAAAATTAACCAAGAAAAATTACTATGTTAATTTATTGCCGTAGTAAGTTTTGTTTAAGAGCAAACAAAAACAAACTGAAAAAAATCGAGTTCTTAAAGCATTTTGGTTTTTCACATGGTAGATACTTAGTTCACTATGTTACTTGCTTAATCTTTTACAGCGCATATGCTGGTGTCAGAACTGGTCTTGATTCAGTTCTGCCTGTAATTTGTACATGAAAATCTTTCACAGAATTTTGACTGTTCTCATTTTATTCAGAAAGGTAAAAGTAGCTGTGTGAATACTTGTTTGTGCTTCTCAAAAAACTCAGTATATTTAAAACATCATTTTAGTTATTCATACAGACAGGCTTTGCTTACCTTGGTATTTAGTGTTGTGTGAGCATGGTTTTAGGTAGTTTTTCAATACTTTTTCCAGTAGGTGAAACAGAGATGGACTGAATTATGTAGTTGACTTTTTTCTCTTCAGTCAATTGCTTTATTATTTAAAAGGGTTCAATACCATAGTATTATCATGTGCAGATTCCATGTAAATGCTGAATTCTCTACAAGTCCTGGTGTATAATTTGTGAGCGCAGACATCTCGCACCAGAAAAAGGCATAAACAAGTGAACTCTGAAGTGATGTTCTATTCAACTAAGTAAGAATTCAATATTAAAGGTGCACAGATTAGACAGAATTCAGATGATGAAGAGCATATTACAATTAATCTGGATTTTGTAAAAGAATACCTGGGAATGCCAAAGTGAGTCCTTAATAAGAATACATAAATAAATAGCAAGTGCCCAAAATGGAAACAAGCATGACAGTCTGTGTTTAGTAAGTTTCTTTCAGGCTTACCATGAAGTTTTTCTGTTCAAAGTGTATATACACTGTATATAATACAAGAAAAAATTTCAATCGGTCACAATTCAGTCATTGTGCAGCGTATTGCTGAACAAATTTTGTGAAATAAACAGACTTCAGTGATATATGCTACGTTGTGAACAAAGCCTTCTGAATGGGGAATGATGCAGTAACTGGTCAC
Source organism: Brachypteracias leptosomus (assembly GCA_013401335.1). NCBI lineage: Eukaryota > Metazoa > Chordata > Aves > Coraciiformes > Brachypteraciidae > Brachypteracias > Brachypteracias leptosomus. Next base: position 55,394 of record VYZX01030602.1, read on the forward strand.
TTTACTTACAACAAAAGTCATTGGAATCAATAGAGTTTGATACCACATTAAAAGAACCTATGTTTTTTAACATCCATTTTCAAGGCTCAGGGAGAGTAAGAAAACTAGTCCAATTTTACATGTAGATGGTGTAACTGATGGCTTGTAATCAAGTAACCTTGATTTGCTGTTTGGCTTTTCTCTCTCTTCCAGCACAAAAGCTGTCAGCCGTTTCCACTCTCCTTTTATTATAGAAAATTACAGACATCTGAATCAGCTCCGGGAGCAGCTAGTCCTTGACTGCAGTGCTGAATGGCTAAAATTTTTAGAGTGAGTTTACAAAATAGAGTCAGTTCTTATCACTGTATTTTATTTTATTGCTATAAAAATGGAAAAATGTTGATCTTAAGAAAAAAAAGGGAAAAGTTAATTCAGTTACGTTGCCTACAACAGCTTTAAAGATAGTAAAGATAATATACAGATAATATTATTCTTCAATTTAAAGCATTACAAGGCAGAACCTTTGCAGACTGAGTCCTGAGGCCAGCAGTGGTGTCTCTAGATTTTAAAATTCTGATGAAAATACACTATTAAGTATATGAAATGGCTCTCAAAATTTGAAAATTAATATTACAGCATGAAGAAGCTGAAAGCACAACTGACTGCCAATGAGTGAAAATGGATCTAGTAGTTTTGTTATTGAAGTACAATGTAAGTGAAATGAAAAAGGAATTTATTATACCAACTAGACAGTTTGACTTCTATATTAATTGAAATAGAGTATGGCGCTAATGTTAAGTGTGCCATTACTAAAAAAAAAATAAATAAATAAGAATAGATTGAGTGCAATTGCAGTGTTACTTGCAGTTTTTGAGTTAGGGATGTCCAGGGTGTTTGGGCAGTCACTTGGGTGAGTGTGATTCTCTGTAGCCCTATATTTTGTATGCTAACCCTGTGATTGACTGTGAATCTTCTAGAAGGTAATGGGAGTGTCATTGTCCCTCCCAGGTAGCATGGAATATCTGTCTAACTCAGATCAGAGTCTTGAAAGGAGTTATTTGACTGTTTAACCAAAGGAAGCTTAAAATGGGAGTTTAAAAAATATTTCTCAAACTTCTGAATAGCTTTAATTTTTCAGGTGTCTGGTTGTCAGTTATTTTTTTTTTACTTTCTTGAATTACAGACCTACTGAAATTGTCCCTCATGTCATGCAGTTAATTGATTCACTTTAACTTATGCCTTTTCCCCCAATGCAAAAACTTAACAAGTTCCTTCTGAAGTTGTCTCACTGAATGTAACTGATGCCAAGGTTTTCCTCCTAGTAGGAACCCAGCAATTCTGTGTATTAGATAGAAACTAGAAAAACATTCCAGTTCACTCTTCTCCAGATGAGTTGCCATTGTGATACTAAAAAAAATACTTCTGTTAAAGATTTTGTCACTATATTAGCCATATAAGTTTGAGTAGACCTGTTTTAACTTTTCTTCATTTGGATCTGCTGCTTTTCACGTTCACTTTGCTGGTTTCATTATTGTTGCAGCATCGCAGCATAGAACGAGGAAAGACCTATGTGTAGGAAAGTGCTCTTTTTCCCCATCCCTCCATTTTTTTATTTATTATATTTTACTGCCCTATTGATTTTATATTTGATGTTGTGTCTTTGAGACTGGGAGAGGAAAAAAAATAAATACTTGAAGACTCTACTGAAAACTGTATTCTCCAGGTATTGTCATTGTTGTGCTGGAGGAAGCAATACTATAAATGGAAATGAATTCTTGAATTTTCTGTTGTAGATGCCATATTTTAGGGTTATTCTTTTCTGACCGTAACTTACGGTTGAAGTGAATTGGCAGTTGGGATTCATCTGCCACTGTGATAAGCATGCTATCTAATGAATTTCATTTTGCCTGCTTTTTTGTGTTTAAAAATAATGGGAGCATGAAGTCTGTCTTGATTAAGATTGGGTCCTCATATTGCAACTTAATACACTGCTGGGAGGTTTGAATTCAGAGTAGTTTAAAGACCTTGGGAGCCCTGCGAGCAGCACACATGGGGTACATTTTGACAGTACATTTGTATCTGTATTAAATTATTGTTTTCTCTTTTCTTCTTCCTGTTACTTCTCCCTGTTTTGATATAGCCATTTTAGTGAACATTATCACCCTGTGTCTAAAGCGATTGGTCACCTAGCAACTGTCGACTGTCTGTTCTCATTGGCCCAGGTGGCTAAACAAGGAGACTACTGCAGGTAATCAATTTTTAATTTTTATTTAGGATTTTATAGGGAATTAGAGTATTTAAAATAAATTTGGCTTTAATATGTGTACTATGACAAAATGCATTATTAAAATTGTTTACAATAGTTTCAACATTATATGGTTTTTCCAAAGCAACACTTCTGGGCTTAGTGCAAATCTGTACGCATTGCAGTTCAGATTTAACATCTTATGTTTGTCTATCTGTTGTTTGACCTGAGTCTGTTAGGTGGTATCTCATATAAATGCATGTTGGATGTTGCATGGAAAACTTTATTCTTTTTTCTCCCCCCCTCCCCAAGAAAGGTCTGAATTTACAATGTCTTCATAATACCTAGGATTCTAAGATATATGAGGAACGTTACAAAGATGTATTTCAGGTAAATAATGGGTAAATACTAGCACCATCCTCCAGAGCAGTGATGGTGCCTCACCGAGGATCACATGTTAGATCTGATGAGCTGTGCACCTCGCTCTGCCCAAGACCTACACGTGCACACTGCACATTGTGGCCTGAGACTGGCGGTGCTGAGGCTGCTCCCCCTGCTCTCTGTGGTGGGGAGACATGAAACCTCAAATCCTGCTTCACCAGAGGTTGGTCCAGAGCTGGCTCCTGAGCCTGTACACTCTGCAACTCAGGTCTTCCTCCCCCTCACCAGAGCACATCTCTTGCACCCACACAGAGACAGTCAGTCTCTCTGGGTACCTTCTTCCATACCTCTTTCCCCAGAGGCAGTGGAGACTCACTGAGCCACTGCTTCGTCTGCTGAGTGCTGTCCTAGAGGCTGACACTTGCTGTTTCTAAGGTTTGCTGTAGGCACCACTGCAAGGGTTATTGATTTGAGCTGTTATTCCTCAGCAATTCCCTCTGACAAACAGTCCACATACTCTTTCAAAAAGTGCTGCATATCATTTTTAAAATGTTGTCATTGTGGGGCTGCGCTGCAAGTGATCAGACAATTGGTTAGGAACATCTGAATTAGTAACATTTGAGACCTGTGGAAGTACAGCAAAATGTAATAAATGTATACAGATGAAGGGAAACCAACTTACATATGCTGCTGCTTTTATATGGCATTAAAGATAATATTGATCACTCATAGACTCTTGGGATCTTGTGTGCCTCTATCAAAATCTCTTTGAAAGTAATTGCTCACTTATTTCTGTATACTCAGATGGGAAAACAAATTGAAATCTGATTAATTCACTGTGCAGAGTTTAAATAATTCACTGAATTCTAAAGAGTGGCTTAGAGCTTATATAAATTGGCAGGGAGGAGACTTCTCAGTGAATCTTCAGCTGCAAAGGAGGTGTCAATAATTAATTTTGGAGGGCTACTGAAGGAAAGATGGGACTTTCATATTAACTAATTTAAGTATTTCAGATGAATGTTTTTTGATTAAGTGAGAATTGTTTTGTATCACCCTACCTGAGGCATGTAAATGAGTTGTAAAGTCAGGAGCACAGGTGCTCCACACAGTTGTTGCAGGAAGGTAAGCACCTCTTACAGTTTTGAGGTGTTTCAGGACCCCTGTGTTGGGAGACTCATCCTTTACATAGACAATGTACAGCATCAGGGCTCTCAGGCAGCACAGTTAGGTACCTGAAGGTGGTGGTATATGTAGTAGTCCAGAGATCATCACCTGATGCTTGAGTATCTACTCTGCAGACAGTGAATTTGTTTAAGGAATGCTGTTGAAAAGGTAGTACCTGGCTAAAGGACATGTTCTGCATTCCAAAGAAAGAGATACTTCCCCCCTGCCCTCCCTTTCCTTTTTTTCTTTGTTCTCTTGGTTCATGACACATGATTGTCTGATTGTGGGAACAAAGGGTGGGAAGACCTTCTGAATGACTGTGGCTGAGACCCTCCTTCTGCAGGCCCCATTGTCTGAAACCAGAACCAGGCAGTCAGCAGCTCCTGGCATCCTTGAACCACATCCTATCTCACAGTTACATGGAAGGAGGCTGGGGCAGTGAAAAAAAGGAATCATTTCCAAAGATGAGGGCAGAATTATAAAAAGACAAATGGATCTTTTAGCTGTCATCTCCCTCTCTTGAATGCAAAGTGGAGAGGTACAGAAGGAGATGCTTCTAGGTATGTGCTCCTCCCTTTTCTGACCATCACATTATAGCTCTAAACAACTTTCCCATCCAGCAAGTGGAGGATGGCGTTTCCTTTCTTTGCCCCCAGGGCCTAAGACTCCGTCTGTATTGGTTTAATCTCAGCTGTACAACTGCTGGAAATGCCCTTATGCTAAAAAAACCACACTATTATCAGCTTGCATCACTTTCCCCAGTGCTGTGTGTTCCTAATATACCATTTAATTTATCTCCATTTTCCTTTCAAATTGCATCTTCATTCTTCAGCCCAAGAAAAATCACACTCCCCACATCTATCTTGTCATCCCTCTAAGGTCCACCCAATGTGCTAATTTCCCGTAAAAATTTCTGGTGGTCCCATATTCTCTTTCTCAGCTGCTGCCAATTTCTTAAGTTACTGCTCCTACTTCAGATTGATTGAACTTCAGTGTAGGAAAATGTTGCTGAGACATGAAACAACATTTACATCTCCATTGAATGCTGCACTGCAGTTCATGATGAAAAAGTAAACCTAGGTTGCAGAGAACAAAATAAATCATAGTCATAATTCAGTGGAATATGCTTCTTTTGCAATTTTTCTTCTGTAAAGATGATGCAACTCTTGGAGATGGAGCTTCTCAGACGTGGAGACATATAACACAGAATTATAGATATTATATTAGTGGACATGTAAATGAATTTGTAGCTAAGGTGGAAGCATTTGAGACAAAACATTTTACAGGGTTTGGAGATGAGAGAAATAAGTAGTATTGATCTGGTTTGCATCTTGATTTCTGAGAAGGTGTTGTCATTTCAGTGTTTCAACTTAGATACCGAGCTCGTTCCAGAGACAGTTGTCTGTTGACTCTTATGTATGTTTGGAAGTTGTCAGATTATGAGAGCTGATGTTTATAGGAGAGTTGCAGCTCTGCCATACTGTAGTCTTTGGCTTGTATTGTTTAATGTATTATCAGTCATAATATACATGGTGTTTTTTACTCCTCATGCTCCAGCTAAGACTTAATGCAATAAACAGGGCAGACCAGTTCACGGCAAGATCATGCTGAGAATAGGAAATGTATCTGCAAAAGGTGGCACTTTGCAGAAGTTGGTGCAGTGGTGGGAAGCAGATTGTTCTCCAGTTTGGGTTTTTTGCCATTGCTTGTTACAGTTTTTTAGAATACACGTAAGTGATGGAAAATGTTCCCTAGGAAATGAAAAAATGAAGAAAATACTCTAAAATTTCTTTTTCCTCTGTTAATTTTTTTTAATAACTGAATGAAACCAAGGGAGTCTTTAGAAATATTTGATAGCCATGATTAATTTTTGGATTTTGTATTTTTCTTGCAAAAATCTGCATTATAGTTGATGCACCTACAGGCTTTAGTTACAGTAGTTCTAAATAATCAGCTACAATAAACATTTAAACTAGTGTATCTTCCTTTTTGCAGACCAACAGTGCAAAATAATCGTCGAGAAATAATTATAAAAAATGGGAGGCACCCTGTGATTGATGTACTACTCGGAGAACAGGATCAGTATGTTCCAAATACCACTAACCTTTCAGTAAGTACTGAAATACTATTTGAGCTTCAAAATAATTCAAGGGAAGGAGTCTGGTACTTGCTTCTTGGCTAGGAAGTTAAAATAAATAATTTAATCATACAACTGTCTGCTTGGCTGTATTTCAGAGAGATATTGCTAAATGCAACCACATTGGTATTGTCCTTTTTCTGATATCTTGCAGCCAGATGCTCTCTTTATGGCATTAAAAAAAATTTATCTCAAAATTAGGAAAATGTAAGTTTTAAATGGTCATTTTCGAAAACCAAATTAACAATTATAGGTTTTTTAACAGTGTCATCAGAAGGAGTCTGCATTTTGTCATAACTTTATCTCAATATTTGATATACAATATAGCAGCAACTTAAGTTTCTGTGTAACATGCTACAGACTCATTTTTCCAAATTAATTCTAAGATAGCTCAGATTTTTTTTAGTTCTCTACTGTATTCTCATTTCTTTATGGAAGTATTAATTTTCTACAGCCTTTCTTATTCTGACAAAGCAGACTTGAAACTCTGACTCTTGACTATGTAGTATCAAGTACACACTCTGTAGACTGCACGTGAGTTATAAGAAGTCTTTCATATTGACATATGATAAAGATCCCTCCCTGCAAGATGTAGCTTGCAGGCAGTGTGTTACCCATCAGTCTGCCCCTGGCTGTTTTTTTCTGCAATAGGGAATGATGTTGAGAAGTAGTAAGGCTATTACTTGCTTGGTGGTGTTGTCAATAGGTCAAAGAAGGCGATGGCAGCTACTTCTTAACGTTTTCTGTGCAATGTTACCTAAATCTTATGACCTAAATTACCTAAAATTGCTATAAATACACAGTTACCATAGATAGAACACATTGCCGTATTTTATTTCACATATCTGTCAGGTCAGGGCAATCCCCAGTATCAAAACAGGCTGGGGGATGAAGGGATTGAGAGCAGCTCTGCGGAGAAGGGCCTGGGGAGCTGGTGGATGAAAAGCTGGACATGAGCCAGCAATGTGCACTCGCAGCCCACAAGGTCAACGATATCCTGGGGTGCATCAAAAGAAGTATGGCCAGCAGGTCAAGGGAGGTGATTCTGTTTCTCCACTCCAGTCTGGTGAGACTCCAGCTGGAATATAGTGTTCAACTCTGGATTCTTCAGCACAAGAAAAACATGGGCCTGTTGGAGCAGACCCAGAGGAAGCCACAAAAATGATCAGAGGGCTGGAACCCCTCTGCTGTGAGGCCAGAATAAGAGAGTTGATGTTGTTCAGCCTGGAGAAGAGAAGGCTCCAGGGAGACCTTATTGTAGCGTTTCAGTACTTGAAGAGGACCTATGAGAAAGATGAGGACAATCATTTTAGCAGGGCCTGTTGTGACAGGACAAGAGATGATGGTTTTAAACTTAAAGAGGGGGCATTTAAGCTAAATATAAGGTGGAATTTTTTTATACTGAGGGTGATGAGACACTGGCCAAGGTAGCCCAGAGAGGTGGTCAATTCCCCATCCCTGGAAACACTGAAGATCAGGTTGGATGGGGCTCTGAACAACCTGCTCTAGTTGCAGATGTCCCTCCTCACTGCAGGGGGATTGGACTAGATATCCTTGAAAGGTCCTTTCCAACCCAAACCATTCTATGGTATTTTTATTAAATACTACATGTCTATTTCTAATGGCTATAAAATGAATGTTTGCAGCTTTGCAACTCTTTATATGTAACTGCCTTTTAACACAGTAAATATAAAGAAGGTATGGAACATGTCCACGAGGAGCATTGCTGTGATAAACACCATTGAAATTTGTATGTATTTTTTGGGAAATGGTTTTAAATGCTCTTCTATACTGAACAATGATACAGATATTGTGCAGTACTTCAGGGAATGTTTTCAAAATTATATGTCAACTCCAAACAAGCGACAGATGGCATTTACAAAAAATTCAGCATTTCATTCAGTAATCATCATGCACTTTCTCCTGTTAGTCCCATTCTTATGTTGCCTTTCTAAATACTGAATATTACAAAACCAAATGATCATGGTAGAATTAGTTTTGCCTCTACTGTTGGTTTGAGTTCGTTCTTTTTTTGAGAAGTGGGTGGGAAACCAGTTCATTAAAGTGCCTTGAGTTTTAAACTGATGTGTTTGAATCAGCAGGAAAATGCATCTCCCATCATGTTTTCAGATGAAAGGTTGTTGAATATCTAACTTCAAGAAAAGCTTTCTTGCAGTGCCCTGAAATAAACATCTTGTTCTTTCTTTCCCCATCTCCTCTGCAGATATTCATGGATTCTTTCAGTGCTTTTAACTTTGGCCATAAATTCCAATAGGATGTTAGCTTATGGTTGCATGCAGCTATAAGGGCAGATGGGTTCTCTGGTCTGATGTTACAGCGTATGTTCTTTCTGCAAGCTGGCTTTGCAAACCAGCCGCCAGTCTCACAAGACGATTAGAGGGACCCTGGAGGGGTACCAAACACGTGCAAGAAATTTGTGGATTTTAACAGATGAACTCATTCTGGTTTTCAGTACCTATAAATTCTATTGAGCCAAATCTTGGCCCTGATGAAGTTTTAGTAGCAGTATTGAAAGTCTACCTTGGATACTAGAATGTTATGAATCTTATTTCATGGGGTTTGACTTTATTGCGACTTCCTTATGGATGGAATATTATTTTCAAAAGCTGAACAGCTTTTTCCATATAATAAATACTGATTGCATGTATCTTCTGTATGATCTGGATTATGACACAAGTTCTATCTGAATTTTAGTTGCCTCCTTACTAACACAATGAAAGCCTAATCGAAAAATGAATCTGTAAAGATCATGAGGCTTGTTCTGTGGAGTTACTTTTTTGTTGCTGCTGTTGTTAAAGTGCCGGATCAGTTCCAAGTCTCCTAAGTAGCATGGCTAATGTTCATGATGCACAGCTTGTCCTTTCTTCCATGCCTCTCCTATGTGGCAGTGGAATATGCTGACTTTTGGTTAGTTCATCAGTTGTTGGATTTCGTTGTATGCACCCAGTAGAAAGGAGAAGTCTAGTTGTCTGAAGTCCTTGCATAACTTAATTTCCTAGTCTTGTGTCAGGCTGTAAAAAAGCTTTATAGATTCATTGATGAGTTTTAATTTTATATTAGCAACTGACTTATTCCAGAGGAAAACAGTTTTATTCTGGAGCCATAGACACATAGTAATACCATAGAGAGTTTTAAAGCTGAGACAAGCTCTTGAATCTGATTTCATTTTCCATAGGATTTCAGTGATTCAGGGTACACTCATCAGAGACTGGATACAGTCTGCTTACATTATCTCTGTTGTAGTCAAGTATTGCCAAACTTGGCAATGTCTTGATTTCTTGTTGTAGCCAGTCTCAGAAGCAAATTGGACAGGAAAGTTCTTGGAGTGCTTTCTTAGCTCCATGATGGAGAAAGGGAAGGTTCCCTCTCACTCTGTCCATTTTGCTCAAGAGCAATGACAATTGATGGTGATACTTCTCTCTCACTAGCATGGAGAGGTCTCAGGAAGATTTATCCATGTGAGACACTGTAATATTTTTTAAAATGAATGCAGTGAACCCCAAGAGTGCAGGAAGCTGTTCATCTAGAAACACAACATTTAATCCTGAGGTCTTACTTGCCCTATATCCCTCTAAGCACATACACACACCAGACTTTCCATAAAGGCACTCATGTGCAGGACAACATATTTGACCACTGTTTTTTGTTTCCAGGGAGATGCTGAAAGGGTCATGATAATAACTGGACCCAACATGGGAGGAAAGAGCTCCTATATAAAGCAAGTTGCATTGATCACAGTCATGGCACAGATTGGTTCTTACGTTCCCGCAGAAGAGTCGACAGTTGGTATTGTGGATGGTATTTTTACCAGGTAATCTTGCTGTACATTTATGAAAATGTTACTGTGGCAGAATGTATGTGTGTGTATCAAAGTATAATTTCATTTTTCATTTAGAACTTTAAAATCAGTACTTGAAACTTCCTTTTTCATTTTAAATGTATGCATTGATTGTTAGGTTTTGATTCTGATTTTCTGGTAAGCTATAGTACTTGTTTTGGAACCTTTGAATCTTTAAAGGACAAGAATGTTAATGTGTGTGTCTTGATTAAGATCCAGATATCTAACTTTGTGTGCCTGAATGGATATCTCAGCCAAATTTATTCTGCTGGGTGGTAGCCAAATGATGTTTCCCCTAAAATGAATGCTGTCACCTCCAAAAATCATGCCACAGTTTGTGCTGTGCGGTGCAGTTGTATGTGCTCACAATGTTTGAGACCGAGGAATCTGGAGCTGCAAATATTCTATGCTTACTATCCTACCTGTAGTATCAGTCTTGAAAACACTTTACTTGGTGTCTTTTGACAAGTGAATAATGACAGTTCATGTCGCTCAGTTTCATTTCTAAGATGGCACTGAGCAATTTTTAAAGATTATCAGTACAGTCAAAACTTGTGTATGTTATAATCTAATAATACCAAGGATTATCCAGCTGATTTTTCCTCTTTTTCTTTAATCTATTTTTTAATCAGCAAAAGTTCCGTGTTACTGATGGCATTTGAGGTGAATAATGATTACAACTTTCACAACAGTCACGTATCTGTGGTAGAATTATCTTCCTGTAATTCCAGTTCTATGATGGGAGTGTGCATTTCAGAGTTAACTTTTAACAGAGTCTGAAATACTGCTCATCTGGGATTGCTTCATCGTATAAAGATGTTGTGTTCTTATGTTTCACCGTGTCACAACAGAAATGAACAAAATTGTACTTTGATGCACTCCAGTGCTAAGCAGTTGAACAAATTAGCAAACAATTCATATTTCTTTCCAAAATTAATTGCAGCAGAAAATTCAAAATGGTTCACTTTTTCCCCTACCCTGTGATGAAAGTAACTGACTGATTGATTGGATGAGAATTTCTTGGGTGGACATGGAGATATACAAGATCTGTTACTTTACATAAAAAACACATTACACTACTAATAATTTAAAGATTATTTTTGTCTTCCTCTGTGTTTTGTAGTTGATCTTAAGAGTACATTGCTTGTGTCCACACTGACTTTATTTTTAACCATACACTCCTAAATCTGTTACTCTTAAGCTTAGTATCTGATTTCCTCTGCTTTATTTGACTGTCATTGCAGCAGGATTATTTCTGCGTAAAAATTTAGAAATGTGACGGTGACTGGGAATGCCATTTTGTTTTGTGCCCACTAGAACGTGAACGAATTCATTTCTGTCCTCTATAGTGTGAATATATAGAATTTAATATATCTGAGTTCCACTTACCTTTTCTTTACATTATATGTATTTTTCACATCTGTTCTGATAAGGTAGTGTGGTTGAAGGTAAAACTTACACTTTCAGATTTCAAGCCAAGCAGACCTGGATACTGTTACTTACTGGCTGTGAGGTTTCAAACCATTTAGTTTGGAGCCCAGATTCTACTAGAGGGGACTGATCTCTCCTCCTTCCCCTTAGCTCAGTTTAATTGCTCAGAGAAGCTGTGGATGCTCCATCCCTGGAGGTGCTCAAGGCCAGGTTGGATGGGACCTTGAGCAACCTGTTCTAGTGGAAGGTGTCCCTGCCATGGCAGGGGGGAGGTTGGAACTAGGTGATCTTTGAGGTCCCTTCTAACCCAAACCATTCTGTGATTATTCATTTAATGTGAAATGTGTCAAACACCAGATGAATATACTAAAGAATTACTTAAATTCTTGTCATTGCACTGACAATTAAGAGTAAACTAATTAGCTCAATATTAATCAAGAAGAAATTGAAAATACATTGTTGAGATACAAATAATCATGCATTAGTTAAAAGGTTGACAGGAAGAAAAAAACCCCTGAATTGTATTGCATTCTTTCAGAAACCCAGGATGGTCACTTCAATTTGTAAAAGATTATCAGTGGAACTGCTTGTCTCTGCATCTGTTTAAACTTCTGTCTTCTGTGTAGTGTAATTTGAGGGAATGGATTGTGCTGTTGGGACAGGCATTAGTCATTTGTAGTGTTCTTAGAGGATATTAGAACTTGACCCAGTAAGCAAGGCTTTCCTTGCTCTATGTATCCAGGTAATGACGTCTGTACTCCCCAGGTAGGTGAGCTGTCAGTGCTCTTCTCTGTCCTGCTGTCTTTGATTGTCAGTACCCACAAAGTGGTCTTTACTACCCGGGTTGGTCTTTGCTATTTCCTGCTTCATTTTCACCTTCTCCAAATCATGAACTTCACCCTCTCCAATGAGAAAAGAGGTAACTTACCAGATTCTGCACCTCAGAGGCTTGAGATGTACAGAGACTGCCCAGGAAGCAGACAGCTCTGGTTTGGTTTGTTTGGGTTTTATGGGTTTGTGGAGGGTTTTTTCAGGGTTCTGGAAAAGGTTTTTAAGTATGTAAGTCTGTCAGGCAGGTTAATGTGGTGTTAGGGTATTTCTTATCTCTAGGGAGTTACCTTTGTAATAGTTTTTAATGTCTGTTTGGAGGAGAGAAACAATAAATTCAGCTGCTACATGGTATGTCCTACATTGTTTCTTTAATGCTCTGTCTGGCTGAACATACATTTCTAAAGTCCCAGCTTTTGCCAAGAACTACTCTGGTAGGGAAGAAGCTTGGAGAGATAAGAGATTTTCTCTTAACTTGCCCCCAATTCTGCTTTTTCATTTCATTTTCTTCTGTGTTTTGTTTTCGGGGTTGTTTATCTGTTGGTTTTGTTTTTTTCAATAGGATAACAGCTATGCAGACCTTCTTTCTGCACTGCCACCCCAGGCTACAAGTGTCTTGCTGGAAAAGGGGATTTTTTTGTTGATAGCTTTGGTATATTTTTAATCTTTTAAAAACATTCCATGGGAAGATGTCAGTTTCCAAGTTATTTTCATCACTGCCATGGTGTGTTGTTTTCTAGATGCTGCTATTAGCATAGCACCCCTGCTGTGAGGGATGCTTTGCAGGCTGACTCTGTGAGGAGTTCTGTGCATCAGGAGCACCAACAGTTCTGCTACCTGCTAAATGTTTTTGAATATTGGTGCTTTATACTGCAGTCTCTTTTTTTGTTTGTAGACTGCATCTCTGAAGTGTGAATTTATATAGGTTTAAGAGATTAACGTGTGTCTAGGATTTGTATCTTGTGTTCTAAGTAGGGTTTCCATGGAAATTGAAAGGTTGCTACTATGGTTATTCCTTTGATATATTTAGTATTTGTGTATTATAGCTTCTCTAAATTGACTTTATATACTGCATTATTTTAAACATTTCTGAAGATGCAAAAGAAATTGTATTGCTTACATGTAGAGTGAAAATAGGAATGATTCATCTTTGTTACTGGATGTATAGGCACAATACAGGTGCTAAGGCTGGTCCAGACGTTTCAGAGTAGTGTTGATAACTTCATCCTAAAGAGGGGAAAAGGGACAGAATCTTTTACTGTATAATGCCTCTAAGCTCAGATATCTTGTTACAAGTCTGTAAATGCAAAACTTGGGAAGGAGGAGGAGGAGTAATTTCCTACAATAGCCTACTTGTGTTGTTCACTTCTTAAGGAAGTCTGAGTGCTCCTGAGGCCAATTGGACACCCATAAGTCTGGGGCTGGATGAGATCCGCCTGAGAGTGCTGAGGGAGCTGGCAGAGGAACTTGCCAAGCCTCTCTCCATCATTTATCAGCAGTCCTGGTTAACGGGTGAGGTCCCAGATGACTGGAGACTTGCCAATGTGACATCTGTCTACAAGAAGGGCAGGAAGGAGGATCCAGGGAACTACAGGCCTGTCAGCCTGACCTCGGTGCCAGGGAAGATTATAGAACAGTTTATCTTGGGGGTGATCACACTGCAAGTGCAGGACAACAGGGGCATCAGGCCCAGCCAACGTGGGTTCATGGAGGGCAGGTCCTGTGAGGGAAAAGTGGTGGGTGTTGTCTACCTGGACTTCAGTAAGGCATTTGGAAACTGTTTCCTGCAGCATTCTGCTGGAGAAGCTGGTGGTTCATGGCTTGGACAGGTGGACTCTTCTCTGGGTTAGAAACTGGCTGGATGGTAAAGCCCAGAGAGTTGTGGTAAATGGAGTTAAATCCAGTTGGTGGCTGGTCACAAGGGCAGTCCCCCAGGGCTCAGTTCTGGGGCCGATCTTGTTTAATATCTTTATTGATGACTTGGATGAGGGGATTGAGTACACCCTCAGTAAATCTGCAGGTGACACAAAATTCAGGGGGAGTGTCGATCTGCTCGAGGGTAGGAGGCTCTGCAGAGGGATCTGGACAGGCTGGAGCAATGGGCTGAGGCCAGTTGTATGAGGTTTAACGAGGCCAAGTGCTGGGTCCTGCATTTGGGTCATAACAACCCCCGGCAGCGCTACAGGCTTGGGGAAGAGTGGCTGGAAAGCTGCCTTGAGGAAAAGGACCTGGGGGTGCTGGTGAACAGGTGGCTGAAGATGAGGCAGCAGTGTGCCCAGGAAGGCCAACAGCATCCTGGCCTATATCAGAAATGGTGTGACCAGCAGGAGCAGGGAGGTGATTGTGCCCCTGGACTTGGCATTCTTGAGACCTCACCTTGAGTGCTGGGTCCAGTTTTGGGCACCACAGGATAAGAAGGACATTGAGGTGCTGGAGCAGGTGCAGAGAAGGGCAATGAGGCTGGTGAGAGATCTGGAAAATATGTCTTATGAAGAGCGACTGAGGGAACTGGGGTTGTTTAGTCTAGAGGAGACTGAGAGGAGACCTCATTGCCCTCTACAGTTACCTAAAAGGAGGTTGTAATGAGACTGGTGCTGGTCTCTTCTCCCAAATCACTGATAGGATGAGAAGAAATGGCCTCAAGTTGCATCAAGAGAGGTTTAGATTGGGTATTAGGAAGAAATTCTTTACTGAAAGAGTGTTCAAGCCCTGGAACAGGCTGCTGAGGGAGGTGGTGGAGTCACCATTCCTGAAGGTGTTTAAAAAATGAGTAGATGTACCACTTGAGGCTATGGTCTAGTGGTTAGGGAGATGTTGGGCTGAAGGTTGGACTTGATGATCCTAGAGGTCCTTTCCAACCGTAATGATTCTGTGACTCTCCCAATCTCACCATTTCTTATGTGTAATAAGAACCCATTGCTATGCTCTGTTCCTAATCCTGGGAAGGGGGTGCTAGGAGTTGTGAAATAAGTAAAAAGTTGGGTTTGTTGTTAGGTGTCTTCAGCTTCATAACATCAAACTAAAAAGACATTAAATGATTCTCCATATTTCTGTATTTTAGTAATATATTTCTATATTGTATTATTAAAGTATTTGTATAAATTTCTTACTTGAAATTCCATACTTTTTTTTATTAATTAATGTATATGTAAACCATTTTTGTACAGAAGAAGTTACTACTTTCCAGACCATATGCTGTGCTCATTATTATATATAATTTATCCCTTAGGATATCTATGTAATGTGGAGGGAGTACACAATATTTTGAGGATGTTTTGCTGGTTGCCATTTTCTTCTTTTTTTTTATTCTTCAGTAAGGGATAATGTTTTCATGCAACTCTTGGTTGAAGAATTTAACTTAATCAGTGCCTTTATATTTAAGAATTTTAGAAGAGTTTTGGAAAGGTCAGTGCCCAATCTATATTGACTTTTAAGGTGATTTAAGTATTTAATTCCCTGATGTTTCAAAATTCCCATCCAAGTTTCTCCTTGCAGTAAATAGGTTTCATTTTTGCTTTAAATTAACCTTCAGTTTCTGTTAGTCCTTCTAATAGTTATTCAGCCATTGAAATTAATATAATGTTTCTCTCTGTGCTTGTTTAGAAAGACAAAGCAAGCGTGGACACGCACATATGGAGGAACTGATGGAGGAAATTGACCTAATCTTGTGTTCAGGAGAGATGATGTTTAGCTGCTCAAGAAAGCTGGCCTTTAAAGAAGTCCCACTTAAAATCGATTATTGATGTAATTTCTTACAGCTAGAAAACTTCAGCCTCCTTTCTGTAGGTCACCAATAGCTCTTCATGAGCGTGAGGATCAATTCTCAGAATTGAGGTAGAGAATGTTATAACAATTTGAAGGTGAAGTAGGTCAAATAAACAACCTAACTAATATTTCAAACTACTGAATGCCTTCTAGTCAAGGTTTTAAGAATCAATTTATTGAAATCACAAGCTACTCTTAGAAGTAATACTGTGAAGGATTCCTACCAACTCTAGGTGATGGTAAAGGGACAAAGAAGAATTTCCTTCCTAGAACATTTACCTGCTTGACTTTCTCTTATTGTGTTGCACTAAAAGCTATTTCACTTCTTTCAGTGACCAGACCTTAGTATTCTCAGTGACACTATGGAGACATACATCTTCCAGTGAGGTTTTATACCATCAGCCAACTCAGGCATAGAGCAGTCTGGTGCAGCATCAGTTGTCTGAACTAATACAATGTCCTGTGCTTCAATTGCATTTGGAAACTGCCTGTTGCAGGTTATGTGCTGTGTGTTTAAAGGTTAAAGGAATAAATAGAAGCATCAGTAAGATGCATGTAGAGTATCCTCTCATGCACTTCTCTCTCGAAAGAGTTATCTTGCTGCTTACAGATTCTCAGCATGTCTTTAATCCTCATGATGGCAAAGAAATAGTTTGAATTGTCTAAGAAGGTATATTAAGAAAACAGAGTGATGGAGGAGGTTAGTGATACAGGTCAACATGTGCTAGTGGTAGGTTGCCTAGGTAAGCAGCAGTTTAATTCTTTCACTTTATGTACGACACAGTTGCCTGCACTTCAAGGTAGTTTTCTTGGTATAGTTTCTGCACATCACGTGATCTGTATTTAGGTGTACAAAACTTTGTCCTGCATTTTGTCCTTGTAACAGAAGATTTAAATGTATTTTTAACATGGAGGTGGTTGCTCACTTTTTCTCTTCTAAGAAACAGAACAGATGCAAGGAAAGCAAGCTCCTCCTGTCTTCTCAGTTCTTTGAACAAAGTGACTTTGCATGTTTTAAACCCTTTGCACAAGTCAACTTATATTATGCATTCCAGTTTAAAGAAGAAATGGTATGTCTGGCTTAACACCGTGACACTGATGAGATTAAATCTCTTTTTGTCAGTAGGAAGCTGCTTTAAAGCATCAGAGAGTCCCTCTAAGTAGATAACTCAATGCATCTTGCTGTTCTGCCAGTTGGTGGCTGTACTTGCCTTGCTGCCTGTCTGTGCTTGCTCTGTTATCGTTCAGGTGGTATCTTTAACTGATCCTGAAATCTGCAAAGCCAAGATGTGGCCCATTCCAGTTATATTTGTGAGAGCTGTGCACTCATGTGGGGAGAGAGCTTGATGTTATATTGAAAAAAGCAATATTTTAATGCCTGCTTGACTGATCTGACTGGCACTCCTTATTTCCATCTTCCTGTGAGCAGAAAGACCTGTGTCAGTCACATGCAGTTGGCTTCACGAATATGGAAGAGGAAAGGTCATTTACATATCCCAAAGCCACATTTCTTGTGCAAAATATTGCAGTTGTCATGAATCCATTTCACTCTTATTATTTCTCTACTTTTGATTGCTGTCACCCGAGAGATAATTTATGGGCCAAAAATGGGAAAGTTTGTGGCGGCACCTCTGTGGACTGCAGGCATCTCTGTTTCTGCAGGGGCTGTGCAAGAGGTCTTTACCTGTTGGTGTACACTACTGTGTTTTTGGTTTTGTTTTCTTTGTGCCAGAACCGTCTCATGTATTGTCAATGGCTTGATCACCAGCTGAAGAGCACAAACTTAAGATGTAGAGTACTCGGGAGAGTGTGTACATGATATAGTCCTTCTGTGAAGTCCTCTTAACTGTGCACAGCAGTGTGGCTATTGCTCTGCAGAGGTGAAAAAGCAGAGCAGAATCAGCTTCTGACTGGCATATTGCTCTCCTGAACAGAAGAAGTACAAGTTTATTCCACCTAGAAATATATATTACAAAGGCAGAACTGTGACTAGGAGTAGCAAATTATTACATTTGATAGAAGGGACATTTAGGAACACCTGGAGTTGTTTTAAGGTCCCTAACGCTTACCTTGTTTTGCCATGATCTTGAAGATAAGATATGGTTATCTGGAAAGAAATGCTGTTAAAGCTTAGAGGACAGTTTAGGGATGAAGGATTTCTTCTTAAAAACAACAACAACAAAAAAAAAATTCATCCTTTATTAATCCTTGTTTCTTAAAGACCGCACATAAAACATGCCATAATACTTTTTTCTTTATGCTTTATTCAAAGTGTCTGATTGTGTCATCAGTAAATGGTGGAATTGATTTTCAGAAAGGTTGAGTCTTACAATAGATATATTGTAGTTGTCACCTCCTTAAGTACTTAAACAGCTATTTAATTCTGACAACTTGGCAAACTTCTATTACTGTGTTTTTCAAGAGTGTGTGGAACTGAAAGGAAGTAGTAGACAAACCACATTATTTTCTCTCTAGACAAACATGTATTTCTTTTTAACTGGATAAAATGTCCATGTTTATGGCAGCATTACAAATTTCAGAATGATTAAAAATCATGATGGAAAGCAAATATTGTTGGCAGGCAATTTGGATATTTGTATTTCTTCTTTTGTTTCATTGGAAAGTCACCATCATTAAAATTTGAAAGATTTAAAATTGCATGATTTACTTTTAACAGATTAAATTGTTCTAAGGTTTGTTAAGAGTACATTTTATAAGAAATCTTGAGGAAATCAGAACAGGATGGATGGTACTTGAAGCAGGAAGAAGAAAATGTTAATTTCAGAATGGAAATTGAATAGAAGATGTTTTCCAAGCTCTTGTCACAATAAATTGAAATTTGAAATCTGAAATCTTAAGAATAAAAACAAAAGAGTGATTCTAAGTATTAATGGAGTGCTTCTAAGTATCAATGTTCCATTGATTTAACTGCTGGTGGAAAAAACTTCCCAGGTTTTTGTAACTAGGTAAATAAAGTTGCACTTAATTTTATTCCAGTTTTACCAGCTGATCAGTGAAGGCAGCTGCACAGAAGCAGGACAGAGAGGGGGGAAAATATTGTGTTAAAATAATAAAGAAGTAACAAGTTCCATTATTTCAGAGCTTCACTGCAGAAATGGTGTTATTTGCACAGCAGTATGTGAACTAAGGTTGAAAAAGACAGCAGTTTATAACCAGAATGAAGCTTGTTACATTCTTTGCTGCTTACACCTTGCTCAGGTCACAGAGAAGCTGTATTTGCAATGATGGTGCCCAGGAACTCACTTGCTTGAAAGTGGTTTAGAAGTGTTCTTCATTAGAAGTCTCTTCGTACATAGGGATTTCACAAAACACAGCAAACAAACGGGCATAGAATCATAGAATGGTTTGAGTTGGAAGGGACCTCAAAGATCATCTAGTTTCAGCCCCCCTGCCATGGCAGGGACACCTCCCACTAGACCAGGTTTCTCAAAGCCCCATCCAGCCTGGCCTTGAGCACTTCCAGTGTTGGGATTCTCCATCCAAAGCTACTTTGTGCTTTTAGCCTTGACTGCTGAGAGGACAGCATGCTGCTGATATTTTAAGATTTACTAGTGGGCAGGAAAGGCTCACAGAGCTTTTACGTCTTAAGTCACATCTTCTTGTTAGTCTTGTATTCTCTGAGTGGAGTATGATGGTATGGCTTTTCACCCCTTGAGGGGGTCTACATTGATTTTGTTTTGTAATAAATCTTAAACAAAATATAGTATACTTGGAATGAGAGATTACATAATCATGACTTCTTTTTTTTTTTTAAATCTACTGAGAAATTTTTCCCTGAAGTTACTACATCATTACCATTTCTGGGTTTCTGTGCCTTCTATTCTATCCACAACCTCCAAAATCAGCTTAAGTTACTGGGCTGGACAGGCATAGGTTTAGTGCATTCACACACTTAGCAATAATCAATGCTTGTCTTTTATGACAAACTCTTCAGTATTTTGCTAGAATAGCATGTAGCCTCTCATTTTTGTATCACATGTGAACTTTCTTGTTCTTAACTAAAACAACCAGTTACCAAACTAAAAATTTCCTTGCTTTCTTCTATTGCTTTATTAAGCTTTATTGATTTCTTTGAGGCTTACAGGATAGGATTATGAAGATTAGTCTTCCTGTCTATCCTAGAAATACCAGTTGAATCACAAAACCTGGCACAAAGATTCAGCTAGTCAGCTTCTTCATACATTTATCATAAAAATCTAGGCTATGCAATTCTAGTCTTGAGGTGGCAGGAGTGTTTGGCAGGGCAGCCAGCAGGCGTCCTGCGTAATACAGAAATCACCAGGAGACTGAGCACTGAACAGAAACTGTGGAGGAGTTTATCTTAGCAGAGCAGCTTCTCTGTACATCACCTGGTTTTGGCCAGAACTTTGGTTGATGCTTTGTTAGGTTGGGGCTTTTAAAAGTTATTTTTACCTGAAAAATAAAAGTTTACATTTAAGTAATTTAGATTTTCCATTGAAAAAAACCACCTAGATACTGTCAATTTGTCTGTGCTGAAAATTTGCCTTTATCTGAAAGATAAAGGTCAGAAAATTTTAAGAGCAAAGTTAATTTTGAGATCTTTGTTTATTCTTTATATATAGCAATGCTTCTTGCTTTTGCAATACACATTAATTCGTGTATTCTGCAGAAAAGTAGGGAATTGTTCATACAGAGCATTCCCAAGTGACTGGCAACTCCACGTGAGAATTTTATATTCTGATACACTGAACAAGTATTGTTTGCATTGCTCTGGAACACAACAATGACAGTCAAACAAACAGAACTTGTTAGTTGTCAAGAACCCAAAAGTAATTTTTGGCAATGTAACTTCTTTATGGCACAGTAATTTGTTTCATTTTTTTCTTCCTTAATTGTATTTGTGTTTATTGTCAGAATAACAAAAATTACTTAAGCCTTTCATTTATGTTTACAGTCATATGATTACACCTCTGAGGTAAATTAATCCCGCCTTTCAGGGGGAAGAAAAGGGAGCTGTATCAAATTCATTGCACCTATTTTTTATGTCATGAAGGTCTTCTTTTTGAAAAAGAAGAGAATAAATGAAAGTTGTAGTTAGTGTTTTTAAATTGAAAACCATTTTGTTCTATTTTCCTAGAAAAGTTCCATCTTGGACATATTGCAGTACATTTGAACTGCAGCTATTTCTGACAGTGTCCTGTAGTTCTGTAGAAATAAATTAAACTATGTTATGCATATATTTATAGTTAATTTAGTTTTATGTCTTTGTTCATTTCATAATAACATGCATCTGCAGTCTTAGGTTTATATCATAAACATGTCATAATACAATATTTAACAAAACAGTCTTTGGTTTATATACATGGCTTTTTATAAAATCTGTAAATAGAAACAGCTGGGCTTTTTGCAGGGGTTTAAATCAGATTTGAAAATTCATTTAAGTCAATAAAAGACAGTTATTTATGTACACAGTGAGAGTTATAAAACAATTTCTGCTGCATATTGCAGTATTCCTGAAAGGGATTGAAAGGTTCTCATCAAATTGGTATATGGGAGGGACAGAAATTTGCCTGTGAAGCTGACCAGCTATTTTGCAGCAAAGTTGAAACTCTTATGTTGAGTGGGGGTATTTACCTTTCTAAAACTCCTCCATGCTTTGGTTTAACCTAGTCACAGTTTGAATTGGATTTTCTATAGCATCCACAGGTTTAAAGGGGAAAAGTTCACTCACACTGAATGCTTCAGCTATTGTCCCTAGTCTGTTGCTATAGTTTCTGCTTTTTAATCCTCCTTGGCCTCAATCCTTCAGCTACATATGCACATTAACTTAATTACCTTGAGTTCCCTTGCTGGAATCCAGGACTAGTAAGAGTAAACCTGTGTATATTTTAGGGTTGTTTTTTTCCTTGTCTTAATTTTTTCAGCTTCTTCAGGCTAATAATGAAGGCTCACAAATAAGCACCCTAATGTGAATATCTGTGCTTATAATTTGTCCTTCAGCAAAATGATTGTACTCTTGATCTGGTTTTCCTCTTGACAATCAATAATGTTTATGCAGTGTTAATGGTTTCCTGCAGAGAAATCAGGGTTAAAACGTGTTTGAAACTTCAGTTGCTTAATGGATCCTTCATAAACTTCATCGTAGACTGGCCTTCTGGTATGCATTGCCTGCGTGGTCAGATCTCTTGGTCAGTAGAAGAAGCTGCAATAGAAACCTTAGTTTGATACCTCTGTACAGGAGCAAATTATTATTTTCTTGCTAAGAGCAAGAAAAATCAATAGTTCTTTGTTTGAATAAATGTAAAAGTTGAAGGACCTGTGGAAAGCAATTAACTGATATATTAAGTATAAAATCCTTTGCATCTTCGAATGCAGAATTTCAGCTGTTGTCCTGCTGCTGCTGCTGGACACTATGCTCCTCTGAGAGCTCAGCTCTCACAGCCTGACAGCCAGCTGCTGTAGGGTTGTGAGTAACACGGGATGGAAAAAGTGGAACTTAGACTTCAGCAAGTCCAGTTTTAAAATACAACGGAAAATTTTAGAATAAACCAGAAATCATAGAAGAGTTTGGGTTGGAAGGGACCTCAGAGATCATCTAGTTCCAATCCCCCTATCATGGCAGGGACACCTCCCACTAGACCAGGTTGCTTAAGTCCCAGTCCAACCTGGCTTTGAACACCTCCAGGAATGCTCCAGGGATGGAGTGTCCACAACACCCCTGGGCAACCTGTGCCAGTGTCTCACCACCCTCAGAGTAAAGAATTTTTTTCTAATTTCCAATCTAAATCTACTCTCTTCCAGTTTGAACCTATTACCTCTTGTCCTGTCGCCACAGGCCTTTGTAAAAAGTCCCTCCCCAGCCTTCTTGTAGCCCCCCTTCAGATACTGGAAGGCTGCAATAAGGTCTCCCCTGAGCCTTCCCTTCTGCAGGCTGAACAAGCCCAACTCTCTCAGCCTTTGTAGGAGAGGTGTTCCAGCCCTCTGATCATCTTTGTAGCCCTCCTCTGGACCTTCTCTAACAGATCTATGTCCTTCTTGTGCTGGGGGCTCCAGAGCTGGATGCAGTGCTCCAGGTGGGGTCTCACAAGAGCAGAGCAGAGGGTCAGAATCACCTCCCTCGACCTGCTGGCCATGCTTCTCTTGATACAGCCCAGGACACGGTTGGGGCTTTCTGGGCTGCACTGGCACATTGCTGGATCATGTTGAGCTTTTCATCAACCAGCACCCCCAAGTCTTTCTCCTCTGGACTCCTCTCAACCCATACTCTGCCCAGCCTCTATTTGTGCTTGGAATTACTCTGACCCAGGTGCAGGATCTTGCACTTGGCCCTGTTGAACTTTATGGGGATGGCATGGGCCCACCTCTCAATTCTGTCAAGGTCCCTTTGGATGGCATCCCTTCCCTCCAGTGTGTCGACCACACCTCACAGCTTGGTGTAGTCCACAAACTTGTTGAAGGAGTCTCAATCCCTCTGTCCATATCACTGACAAAATCTTCTGTATTATTTTAACAGTGAATGATGTATTTGCCCTAGGTGACATGACAAGTATTTTTAAAGATTCCTCATGTTACTGAGGGTATTATTGCTGAATTTCAAAAAAGAACTCAGTTATTCTTCACTAGGTAGTGTAACATAAGCTTTTGCAAGAGAATTTCTGTTGCCTTGTAAAGATTAGGAATGAGAGGATATTGTAACTTCTTGTCACCCAGTGACTATATTGACTAGGCTGGTATTTCATCTTCTGAACTCAGACCTACATGTTCTGTCAGTTGAGGTGAAGCTTCTAAAATATTGAATGTTCACTGCAATCCACAGATGTTTTTCTTTCCTCAGGCTTTCAGCAAAAAAATCAATGCAGTTCACATCTTGAAAACTAATCCTGTTAGATGCATTTCTTTTAATATACTGGAATGCTCATGTGTGCAGCATGCCTCTATTGGGCAGGTCTATATGGTAATGAGGTTTTAAGTGATTACTTGTTCTGGCTATTTCAATTACCTAGTGATATGGAAAAGGGTAAAAAAAAAAAGTAAAATACACCATGAAGCTGAGTGTTAAAATTGCTTTGGACTTGCTTTTTTTCCCAGGATAATGCAAAGTATTTGTCTCTAGTGATCTTAGGTTTTACTAGTTTCACTAATTTCTCAATGACTGAGGATATTATATGTCTACAATAATGTACAAAATAAAAATGTAATTTCCATTAAATGCATAATGCATTCTGTTGGCTTTTCAACAACTGTTCTTCTAAATTGGGTAACATAACGATACGTATTTCTTCATTTAAAATTTGCAGATAAGCAGTTATAGAAATGGTTGAGCCTGTGTGTCTATGATGACTGTAAATAGGTTAGTATCATGAATATATTCTGATTTCCTATCATCATCACCCATGTAACTTTGCACACATTCATTTCTTAGAATTTGCCCTTGAATAATGCAAAAATAATAACTATCCTGATAACAATGCTTTCTGTCATTTTTTAAAAATTCCATAATTGCAATTTCTGTAAATTATTTTTCTTATTGCTAGTTTTTGGGCTGAATTCAATAAGATCTTGATGGAAATGCAGTAAATGCTTTACCAGTGCTCTGTGGAGAGGTGTGAAACATTAGCTTCTTGCCAGTGAACTGTTGTAAAGTTGCAGATACTATCTTCTAAAGAATTACTTGATAAATTTTCATTGTATTTGGAAAGTAGCCAGAAGTTACAATATCCAAGTTAGGCTACTTTTATACTAATCTCTGTGAAATTCTTATTAGCAGTCTGAGTGTTTCTAAAGTACTCAGGGTTTCAGACCTTATCTGTGGGCAGAGCTGGACAATTGTTCTGGTTAAAAGTGTTGGGATTCTTGGGACCACAGTAGGAGAGGACATGCAGCAGCCAGCCTGCCAGTCCTCTACTTGGGATTTGTGTTTACATTTTCTGTCAGTCCAATTTACAAAATACTTTTGATTTTTAACCTCTGAAATCTTAGTAAGTCTTGTTTGCTAGATACTTAATAGACAGTCAATAACTCAGTTCAATGGGAGATTTATCTAAACGTGGAAAAGAAATGGCACTTGTGTTCTTCCATTCGTGGCAGGATCAATATCAAGTTTTTCTGTGCTTGTAAACATCATCTTCAGTTAATACACTTTTGTAACCATTTTTTTTCTGCAGAGACCACATGAAACTTCAACTGGCAAGAGTGTTTTCTGAAAAAAAAAAGATACAAAACAGTTTTTATGAGGTCTTAAAAAATACGTAACTATACGGTGTAGGTGTAAAAAAAATGTTGTAGAGCAAGGTCCAATGCAAGAAAAGGGATAAACTGTAAGGCAAGAGCCCATCTAATCCTTTCTTTCTGTATACTAGCTAATTTAAATAACGCCTGCTCAAGTACAGTGATCTTTGAAATGACATTTTGAAGGGCTTTGTATGAGATGGAGTGAGTGGAATTGTAAAGTCACACTATGAATTTCTTTTATTTCTGTCTTTCTGTGTTCTCTTTGAATCACAGAAGGAATGTCTTTTGTTGGTGATGTTAAGTGAGCAGTACTCTGCATCTTACATTTAAGATAATCTCAGAGAAGAGAGCAATTTTCTTTTAATTGTTCTTGATGAATAAATAATTTGACTGTGAGTACATTCTGAGACGAAATCTGGCTTCACTTCTGATTCCTGGGAAGACAAACCATACCTGAAAACCTAAATGCTTTCTCTTGAAAACATCAAAGGCAGTGTGTTGAGGCTCTATACTGATTAGGTTTATTCTTCTGTAACAGGCACTAGGTTTCATTTCTCCAGTGATTGAGATGAACTTTTAAAGTCAAGTGCATGTTTCTAAAAGCAAGGTGAAAAATCTTAAATTTTTTTAAAGTAATTTTTTCAGCATTAATATTTTATAAAATAGGAATTAATAAAAAGCATCAGGATATTGACAGCTATGTGAAAATAAGGCTGTAGAGAGTGGTTTTGCAGTCTTGTTTTCTAGGATTCAGTTGGTGCTATGTAGTTGGGTTTTGTTACCACTGGGAGCTCTTGGTCATTTTCAGCAGCAGTGTAAGGGATTCACACTAACATAAAATACCTGTGGTCCACACAGTGCTCTTAATTCTATAACCAACCCCACTAACAGCATGTTGGATAACTTCTGAAAAGTAGCGTGGAAAAAGCCTTAACTAGAAGCTTCTGGATTTCAGATTCATTTTTTTGCTTGGAATATTTGTTTTTTTCACTGCATCCTATCATACTGTGACAATTTCTGTTTTAACCTACATGTTGTCACTTTCACCCCTGCATTGCTAGCAAGGGGCAGCTGCAGTTTTCTGGAGGCCTTTCTGCTCCACACCAAAACAATGTCTTGGGCTATTCTGTTGTTCTTTTGCCACTGTTGGTCATAAGTCATCAAGTCTAGCCTCTCCACCAGGAAACTGGGGTTTTTGAGAGCAGCCATAACAGGATGCTGAGAGAATAAAGCTCCAAGAAGAGTTCAGTGGCCTCAATTTAAATTTCCTCCTTCCATTCAGATTTTTCATGGATGGCTGTGAAAGCCCTCAGATGTGTCTAGCTTGAAAGCACCGGACTTTGAGTAACTTTCAGGGCCACACAGTTTAGCAATGTTAGTTCATGCCCGTTGAGAGTGAGTTTAAATGGATACTGACTACATAAAAATCCTTGAGATGCAAGGAAAAAAGCTATGCTATTTCATTCTAGTGGTTTGTGAGTACTATCATCACTGCTATCATTTAAAAAAATCATAACTTTTATAGAGCCTTCTAGGACAAAATATCATGGGATCCCTTCCCAGGATGAGGAACAGTTGGATTGGAAAGGGTCAGTTCTGTGTGCGTGGATTGACTGAGGAGGGCAGGTTAAAAACCAGGCATTTGAATGCTGCTACTGCAGAATAAGGAAATCTGTATCTTTTTCTCTAAAGGGTCTCTTATGGGCTAAGCACATAGTGCTAGCTGGTTTGCGTAAAGCCAGCTACTGCTGTATATCATCTAACTTAGCCTCCAAAAATTAATTTATGAAAACATTCCCTCCATTCTGAGCCTATAGACAGGAATATTTACTACTTGAAACATAGCACTGAAAAGACATAATGCCTCCCCCTTTTTTTTTTTTTTCCTTTACATAATAAATGTGTTGAATGTTATTAGATGAAGAGCTTTTAATTTTATGAAATTTGGTTGTCTGTCAAAGAGACATTATAACAAGTGGTTTCCAGCCAAACTGCATTTGATGAGGAGTGATGGATATCTTGCCAGCTCTGAAGAGGGACTCTTCACATTGGGTATCTGCACAGTCCTTGTGGGCAGAATATTATAGGAAAAGGCTTAATGTTTTGGTGTATAAAAACATTTAGGAGGCAAGCTACATTAAAACGTAAATTCAAAGCAACTGAATCTTGTAGAAGTTTAGTGGGGTTACAGCTGTTTTAAACTTGGAAGAAAAAGAATTAAGCAATAAGTGTATTGACTCAAAGATTTTATTATATCAGGAATAATATATCATATAGTTAGGGAGCAGTGCCTTGCCTACATATTAACTGTTAGTTTTACAAATGCAATCATCCACATCAAAACAGTTATTCTTACTTGTTTCTGGTATAGTATTGCTTATCATGTACGTTTAAAAAACAAGTATAACTCTTCTAGTGTCAAGGACAGTGTCAGAACTATTTTATCCATTTTCAGAGGCTGATATTTAAGAGGTTTTGTCATTTAAAAATACAGAGGTTTTTTTTAATCTGTGGATAAGCCTGAGTCAGATTTGAATGTTTTAAGATGCTGAAAAGAAAGTCATCTTTTGCAGCTGTTGTTAACAACAAGAGAAGGATAATACTCATTTCTGTTTGTGTCATGAGCACTTAGTGAGGAAGTTCTGAAAATTATTTTCATGAATGCAAATTAGATACAAAATGACTAAATTATTTTGAGGACTCTATGGAAATGATGCAATCCAAGAGAAAAATAGAACTGAGAACTCTCAATGTAGTCATCATAGGTGCAGAACAGACAGCCTGTTAGATGCTGTCTCTGTATTGAAAAGCCAGATAAAAATGATAAAATAGTAATAGTACTAGGGTCCAAAAGTAGGGTTAAAGTTGCCCATTATGGAGCCAGAGATTGTTTGGACAGGAAAACTATTTGTTGTTCTGGTGAACTCATTTCTTGTTAATAATGTTAGAACTAGATCTAAGTTATATTGTTCTCTTTAGATCTGTGCAATATTTTGATAAAAGTAGTTTAAAAGGATTAGAGTTGTAAGTGGCTTAATAAAATGTTTGTTTCACAATGCTTCAATATCCTGAGTTACATATTTAATTCAGTGAAATTCATGTAAAGTTTAATTAGCTTATGTGCAAAATCCCCTTTCTTCTGGAGTGTGTGGGAACATTCCTACTGTGTGTGTATAGAAGCACATACTCAATGAAATAAAAACACTGTTTGCTTGTTGTATCATTATGCCCATCCCCAACCAGAATTGTTTCATTTGTAATGGAAGATCTGCATACTGTGAAGTTATGCATGGCACCCTACTGTATTTGGAGGACAGGAACCAGAAAATGTATAGAGGTAATAGTTGTACTGGGTCCAACCTGCTAGTTCTTGGTGTTGGTAGTCAGTTACTCTTGAAAATTGTAAGATCTTCATAATTTCTGACTATACTAGTGCTTGTGTTGGCAACAGAATTATATTAGGATGGAATGCAGCAAAAGACTTGAGAGAGGAAAAAACCCCCCATATTGGGATTCTCTTTAAAGGTTTTGATTTGGTTTAAATACTGTTCTGGCCAGCTGTTGTGTTCAAAAATGTAATATGCTAAGCCCATGAGTTAGTTTTCCTTAGATTAATGTGGCCTGTATGTAACTATATTTTTGGCTGATGAGAGTGAACAAATCGATTTTCACAGCCCTACTCAGTGGCTTGCTAGTGATAACCTGTCTCAGAAGAGATATTGTAGTGTGATTAAGGTAATTGAAAAGTATATATGGAAAAAGGAAACGTTATTTCTTTGCAGTAGAAAGTACATTAATTGAATAGGTAAGGAAAGCTGGAGAAGAAGAGAAAAACAGGGTGAACTACCAACAGGTTTCTGAGATGAAAACTGCAATTTCAATTTGAGATAGAATTTGAGGATCAAAGGTTGCATGAGTCTGAAACACTGGTATGAAACATAGAGGAGTTTGTGCATGTGTGGAGCAGAGAAGAAGCTCACCTGCATAGAAGCTGGTATGTTCAAGGGCAGTGGTGTGAAAGGATGAGAAGTCTTTCTTTTTAAATCATGTTTAAGCATGCTATTAAGATTGTATATCTGCTTAATTTGTTGAAATAATTGTTATTTTGTTACTGACTGAAGGAACTAACTGCTGTTTGGATGCACAAATACCTGGTCGCATGAGCATCCACTCTACCTCTACATGGAAATGCTAATATCTGATACTTTCAGGTGTTAGTATTTTAAAAAACATACAAATTAGATGGTCAAACTAAACAAAAAAAATTAAAACTCATGTTCATAGCTACCTTTGCTAGAATCCTTCTTGTGAGCTGCTTGGTCTGAATTCCCAGGGTCCTTTTTAAGGTAAGAGCAGGCTGCCTTGTACTGTTTGTCAAGGTGGAAGAATTGCTGAAGAAATGAGCCCTTGTCTACCTCCCCATTTTCCCCTGTTTCCTGTAGTTGATGCAGAATCCTGAGATATCTGTCTGTGGATTTACACTGAGACTAGGTTGCTGATGGCCCAGAAAGATTCTCTACTGTCCCTACAGCCTGTCCTCCCTCAGATGCCCATAGGGTCGTTGTACCCTGTTCCCTTGGGGAATGCACACAAGCCCTTATTTAATGGTACAGGAGTAGTTCCCTCTGGACCTTTTCATCTTTTAGAGTACCCTCATGTCGGTGCCATGTGCTGTGCCTTTTTTCCTAAGCAGTAGCTAGTTCTGGGAGGTGAATGTTCTGCCTGGTTTTTCTGCTCTGCTTGAAGCAACAACAAGAAGTAGTTTAATTATCATGACTTTTTTTTTCAGCGTTAATCTGGCGTTTATTTGAACTTAATAAATTGATGTGTTTTGTATCCCAATGCAGAATGGGTGCAGCAGACAACATTTACAAAGGCCGAAGTACTTTTATGGAAGAACTGACAGATACTGCTGAGATAATAAGAAAAGCAACTTCAAGGTCTCTAGTAATTTTGGATGAATTGGGAAGAGGAACTAGCACACATGATGGAATTGCTATTGCTTATGCTACACTTGAACATTTTATTAAAGATGTAAGTGTTCAGTCCAACACATGGCTCGTGAATGCTTTTTCAGCCTATACTATAGTAGGCTGACTTTGATATGGCGTGTATTTACTTATAGAAAAGTGTCATGTCCAAACTCAGAGCAAAGGGATTTGTATAAAGACCAATCCTATGTGGCTGTGTTTAAAAAAAAAAATGAAGCCAAATCTTCATATGTGTCTATTTCATCGTTGTAGGTGGAGTCACTGACACTGTTTGTCACTCACTATCCCTCAGTTTGTGAGCTAGAGAAGATATATCCAGAAAAAGTTGGTAATTACCACATGGCTTTCTTGGTGAATGAGGAAGAAAGTGCTGAACAAAAAGGTACGGTATAAATCCATCTGAGATACTAGTACTATAGGTATAAGCAGAAATTGTAAAATTGTTATGGTAATTTAAACCTCAACGTGGAAGTAATATATCCAAATTCACTAGAGTATCAGCTTATACACACATTTTGGGGGGGCTTGAAAACTGAACAACCATTCCCCTTTAATATAAGGATGATACAGCTGGGCCAGATAAAAGATTCACTCAGCCCAGTATCCAACTTTTCACAGTAGCCAAATGCAAAGGATTAGGGAGACAGGATTAAGGATCAAACATATGGCAACTCTTTCTCTTAAAAGATCTCACTGTCTGCAAACATTTACTGTTTAGGGGCTTCAAGAGCTAGGTGTGTTTTCTGGTTTTTAGTATCTCCAATGGATTTCATTTCAACAATGAGTTGCCCTGAGTTGCCTGAGTATCCGTGTATACTTTTACCATCTTCATCCTATGTCAGGGAGCTCCAAAATTTAACACTGCATTTTGTTAAAAAAACACCTCCTCTTGTTTGTTTTGGAACTCTTTTGAAACAACATGCAGCTTCACTTGGTGGTCCCAGTTCCTGAAATAGAAGAGGCAAAGAAATCATCTGTTCATCCTTACTATACCATGCATAATTTTTTAGGTTGCTTATCATAATCCCATTCAGTTCTGGTTTTACCAAGAAGACTTGCAGCATTTCTTCTTGTTGCTGCTGCTCTGAATTAGTATTTTCAGTAAAGTTTGTCAGCTCACTGCTTAAACTCTTTTTCTTTTTTGATAATGAGCATGTTGAGCAGCTCTGTATAACTGCAGTGATGATCACCCTTTGTGGTGAGAAATGACTTACTATCTGTTTCCTGAAATCTCTTAACCAATTATTTACAAAAGCAAAGACCTTCCTTTTAGGTTATGGCTGCTTAGTTTTCAGAAGAGTGTTTGGTGCTGGTCCCTTGTCAAAAGCCTTTTTGAAAACCTGCATGGGGTTCATCCACTGATCTCTTTTACTCCTATGGTTTACAAACGTAAAACAGATTCTTGTATAGGATTTTCTTCCATAGAAACTCGTTTAATTTTTTTTTTCTTGATGTATTTGGTTTAATCAGGTATTTGACAATTCTGCTCTTATTCTGGTTGTCCCACTTTGCCTAGTAATGGGCTGTTCTTTGAATCATTCCTAGAATTTCTTTAAGAATTGGCATGGTATTTGCCATTAACCTTCCCTCTAATTCATCCTTAGTATTGTATCATCTGCTTACATTGTAAATTAAACAGGAGAGGGGACTTTAGTATTTACCACTAAAAAATGTGTTTAAATAGATCATCTATCACTTTTGAAATGTCTTTAGGAGACTTAGTTTAAAATTTTAGAGTTTGGTTAGATAAGGAGGCTTCTGGTTTTGTATTGTTTAATATTAGAAGCAGGGATCCCTGAAATATGTCTTAACTGAGCACAGGTAGTTCAAAGTAATGTTGTGTTTAGGTGAGCACTATCTAGCCACACTCCTGTTCCCAGTTAAGAGCATCACTCTCCTGAGCATCAGCATGTCCTTTTCTCACAGAGTTCATTAATGGAACTGCTGACCTCTGATACAGTCAGGCAATTGAGATGTTATCAACATTGGGTACTTATTATTCCTTAACTATTGTGTCCATGACATCCTGTATGTTGTGTTTCAGGGTCCTGCTTCAGCGCTTCTACTTTCAGTGTTAGCTGACCCGAACCTCAGGCCATATGTGGTCTCCACTATTTTGTACCTACACTTATTCACAGCCCACAAACAACACCACATCTGTGTTTCTTACTCGGCCTGTATCTTTAGCTCCTTATATCTTAACATTTTAATTATTTTACTTCAGGTGAGTTTTATGGAATGTTTTGGCTTGGATCACTCAGATTAAATAAGCCTGAGTCATCATTTATGGAAATCTCCATTGTTTCTGAAAAACTGCATTTTTAAAACAGAAGAATGAATGGCAGTGAATGACCCCACAGTTTTTCAGCTCTTTACACAAGGCCTGGATTGTGCAGAGATGCAACAAGGATGTTCTAAGAGGAAGAGGAAGGAGTCGTCAGATTTATAATGATGTCTTGTGTTTCCATCTTACTGTCATGGAATAGAAAGAATCCCTAGCAGAAGATCCACCATCCTAACATTTGGTTTTTCCTAAGCATTTTCTACGGCTCCCAGCTTCCTGGGAGGCAGCAAACTTTTTGTTGTGCTGTAGTTATGGACTTATAATTGTGGGATTACTGACAATTCCTTTATTCTGTCATTGCTCAGCAAGCGTGAGATACAAAATGCCAGTTACAGCAGAACTAATCAATTTGACATGCAGAGATTGAGTCTTACATGCACACACATGTCTGCTTAATAAGACAACAGGTAAAAGTGTAGTAAGGAGTTTTTTCAGTCTCACAGTGGATAAGTAAAATGTGTGGTCTCAAGGAAACATTTTTGTTTCATATTCTTCAATGGAGTAAATCACCCAGGAAGCATGAATGATAATGAGGCCACAGCCTTTGCCATTTCAGTGTTTGGTATTTTATTAAAATAATACAGGTTTTGATTTTGCTTTTATCTTTTTAGGACCTGAAGATGAGGAGAATCCTGAATTTATCACTTTTCTCTATCAAATAACAAAAGGAGTCTCTGCAAGGAGTTATGGGCTAAATGTTGCCAAGCTGGCAGATATTCCTGAAGAAGTCTTGAAGAAGGCGGCTCACAAATCAAAGGAGTTGGAGAGAATAGTGAATATGAAAAGGTCAGAACAATTGTGATTTATTTTTTTTTTGTCACCCCTAATGAAATTTCAGCTATGAATTGAAAAGCATTTTGGACAATGTGTGTTAAAAAGGATGGTAAGAGCTACTTCAGATATCTTGCCCTTCAGGGAAGAGACATTGAAACAAAACTTTAAAAGAAATATTTAGGAAATTGTGCTATTTCGACCAAAGCTTTAGATTTTATAGCTAGTTATTATGTCAGAGTTCAATTGCTGCCATCTGAAACAAGATTAGAAAAAACATACATGTTGAGCTAACATTAGGAATAAACTGGGTTTTATTTTCTTATGGGGAATACTAGCAAATTTACTAGCATATTTCACTCTTCAGTATATTTGAAATATAACTTCTATATATAAATTGCCTTCTAATACTTCTGTTCTATCCAGTGATAGTGAAAATATGAAGATTTAATGTAGAAAGTATGTTATTCACTTTAGAACTTTAAATGGTGTTTGCATACTACAGTGTAGAAGGGATTGCAGATATTCTTCATCTGATTTAACTTTAAAGTATATAGTTATTGATTGCCCCACCAAACACAAAATATTACTGAAAGTCTGGGGATTTTAATGTTTTTCTGGTAACCAATTTTCATTTAGGGGCCTATTTACCTTAAATATTAGACTAGTTATGAAAATTCCCATTTGTATCTAATGGCATTGCCTTTATAAAACTTGTAACATTATGTACACAGCTTAGCTATAAATATGTGTTAGTGTTCACATTCACTTCCACTGAAATTTTTGTTGTTACTATTTTCAGTGGCAGTCCTATCAGCAAAATTCAGATAGCCCTTTAGAAATACAATAAGTCAAGATCTTTGTTTCCTGATGACTGCAACTGTTCCTGACAGAATAATTTCATGTGAGAAAATTTGAAGTGCTAATTATTTATAGGTAAAAACAGTTATTTTGAAACTTAATGGTGCTTAGCACTGAACACCAGTTTTTATCCCCTTTTAAGAAAGCAAAATATAAGCATTCTATTGAAGATAGATGACAGTTTGTGGGAAAAATAATGTGGTAGCTTATGTTAATTGGAAACAATATTCCATAACTGACAAAAGTAAAACAACAAATTGCTAGTTATTTCTTAACTGCTGTTACAGGATACATAGGGTTCTAAAATAAAGAAAAAGTTGTTGTTCAGAAGGTTGGGTGTATGAGCTGGAAGGCCAGAGTTACTGTGTAATAAAATTAAGATGTGAAATAATATACGTCCCTTTGATTTATCTTCCTTTGTGCTATGAAAATCATGCCAGCTTGGACAGGGCAGAAGGAGAGTTCTAGCATCTCTCTGTCACTAAAAAGAGAAATAATTTTATACAAAACCTATGAGCAGTAAAAATAGTATGTGATGATGTAGTTAGAAGACTGATTTACAGTGGCCATAGAGGGGTAGAGTGAGGGCTGACTGGGAAGTCTTAATCATGGGACTTAATTGAGTCCCATTTGTCAGCTTTTGAATATGTAAGCTGCCATCTGTATTTTAGCTTTTGGTATGCAATTTGCTTGTATTCTTAAAGTGAAAAAGCAGAAACACTTAAAGCTGTGATGAGTCCTTTATCCTGACTCATCACTGAGGCTGGAAGCCCCTGCACCCCACATTTCACCAGGGACTGCTGCCACCTGAGCTACACCAGCACACACACCTGGGAGGACCAGCTGGAGCAGGCTCCCCAAGCCCATCTCCTGCAGGCTGCTGCTGGAGGGGGTGCTCCCTGCCCTTTTCTCCATGTTGGAGAGGGTAGATTTAGATTAGAAATTAGAAAGAAGTTCTTGACTCTGAAGGTGGTGAGTCAGATAATATATTCTCTACTTTCAGCCTTTTACTAGATGATCTTTAAGGCCCCTTGCAACCCAAACCATTCTGTGATTCTGTCTACCACACAGCCACTGCTAATCCACTAGGTTTGACCTTTACCAGCTTATTCCTTCATTGTAGACCTGTTGCATGTACTTTGGACAGGAGTTCATGCATCTGCATAAACCTGTAGCTCACATCAGTGAAAAAAAAAAAATCAAATGTGTCTGATGATTTCACATTGCATAAATTATTGTATTACATAATTCTTAATTTTTCCAGTTCTTCTGTATAGGTCATTGTAGAAATATTTTCTTTTGTATATTCCTATTTATTTTGACTTACTGTGATGATATGATCTGAATATCAAATATAACTTCTGTACCTTTTTCCCAAAAGAGACATGAACAAATTTGAAAATGGATATGGTACTACTGTGCTAGGAAACAACAAACATTATGATCTTGGGAATCAAATTCAGACCTGTTCATAGCAGTGTACTTGTGCTGTCACAATACCTACAGGCCAGCTGCCTTGTCTTATTTTTTAAAATCACTTTCATATTATTTGAGAAAATCCACTGGGTAATTCCATCCGATCTTGACATCTTTGTCATCAGAAATGTGTGTTAACCCATTTTAAATGTCTTGTTATTTGTCACGCTTCTTGTGAGTCCTTCTTAAATTAAAAATATATTGAAAAGAAAATAGGAAGGATACGTGTGCTCATTTATTTTGAAAATGCGTTATCTCTTTATGATTCTACAAGTGCAAATTTGTAGGAACTCAATGCTGAAAATTAAATGGTGCAAACTACAATGCTATTTATTTCCTTTAATGATTTACTCTTGAGCAGAGTTTCTTGTCAATACTTCTGCAAGTTAGTTATAAAATTAAATTGTTGACTGTCCTAGAGCTGGAATACATATACTGGAAAACGTTAACGAATTGTTTAAAGATCACATAACATTTGAGCTATGCAAACTGCTATTTTTTCCTGTGTATAAAATTTTGCAGATTACTGTAGGGCTTTCAGGATTTGATGTACTTAATTTAAAAATGTGTCCATATTTTGACTGAGTTTTTTTTCCCCTGCAGAAAAAAGCTAAAGTCCTTTGCTGAAGTGTGGAAGATGAATGATTCTCACGAACTGCAAAAATGGAAAAGTATGTGTGAACCTGAGGATGAATGAAAGGACAATTTTTAATCCTCAAATCATGCTTAACAATTGAAAATACTGGGGATACAAAACATAGGTCTAGAGACTAGCAGATTCTATCAAGGTGTAGTTCTAGGTGCATTAAGTTGTCCTTTCTGCCTTTTGAGAGACAAGAGACGCCGCATTGTGATATGATGCCCCACATCCTCTTCCCAATTGTGTGTAATTTTCACCCTCCACTTTTGTTCTCTGAAGTGTTTTTTCCATCCTTTTCCTTAATTGCAAAATATCTACTGACATTGGATTTAGTTTATAATATTGTTAGAAAACACAAAAAATTATGTTGGTAAATTATTAGGTAAATCTTTTATAAATAAAGTAATGTCTTTTAACTTTATTGTACCACAATTTCTAAAGACCTGCTCTTCTGCATTGGGAAAATGTAGCTGAGTCTTAACTGCTGTACTGTTCTGCAGTTGGTAAGAATGGATACCACAAAGAGATTCTTTTGTTGTTGTTCTAGTATTACTGCATTTAAAATTCTCTGCTTTTGTAGAGCGCCCCCTAAATTTTACGTGCACAATTATTTTAAGAAAGTGTGTGTTATGTGACTGAATTAGGAGAGTTTTGTTTCTACTGGTGAGTGGTGCAACCAGTAGTTTTCAAAGCAGCAGCACAAAACATTCATTGACTTTGTTTTGTTTTCCCTCTTCACTCTCATGCATGCCTGCTTCCTTTTCAGCTTTAGCTTTCCTCCTGATCTTGGCCCTTTTTGGCACAGTCTGGTGAAGGACTAACTCTAGCATTATAGTGCCGTAAGATGAGGTGAAAGGGGCAATTCAGACTATGCAACTGGCATCCCCAGTGCTCTGTCAAATGCAGAACAAAGCTGGAAGAAACAGAAATGCTTTCTAATTTTTATATTTGCAGTTATCAAGTCCAAATTTCAAACGGGAATGTGATATTCAATTGGTTTTCCTTTATAAATATAACTAGGTGAAATATGCTGCTATGACAATGGACAGTGATGTTGACAAACTTTGGCAAGTGCTTTGTTGTATTAAAAAAATATTTTAAGTGGTGTGTTGGGTTTGCATAGCAAGGTTTGGGGGGAAGGGGCTACAGGGATAGCTTCTTTGAGGAGATGCTAGAAGCTTCTTCTGTGTCCCGTGGAGCCAATGCCAGCCAGCTCCAGGACAGACCCACCGCTGGTGACAGTGGTGACACATCTGTGATACATATTTAGAAAGGGGGGAAAAAACATCTGTGCAGCAGCAGCTGAAGCTGGAGAGAGGAGTGAGAATATGAACAAACACTGTAGACATCAAGATCAGTGAAGGAGCGGGAGGAGGTGCTCCAGGCACCAGAGCAGAGATTCCCCTGCAGCCCCTGATGTGAAGACCATGATGAGGCAGGCAATCTGCAGCCCATGGAGGTTCATAGTGGAGCAGGTATCCATTTGCAGCCCGTGGAGGACCCCACAGTGGAGCAGGTGGATGCACCCAAAGGAGGCTGTGACCCTGTGGGAAGCCCATGCTGGAGTAGGATCCTGACACGATCTGTGACCCCATGGGGTACCAACATTGGGGCAGTCTGTTCCTGAAGGTCTACACCGCATGGAAGGGACTCACACTGGAGCAGTTTGTGAAGAGCTGCAGCCTATGGGAAGGACTCATGTTGGAGGAGATCATGCAAGACTGTCTCCTGAGGGAGGGACTCCATGCTGGAGCAGGGGAAGAGTGTGAAGAGTCCTCCTCATGAGGAGAAAGGAGCAGCAGACACAATGTGTGATGAACTGACCACAACTTCCATTCCCCATCTCTGTGCTGCTCAGTGGGAGGAAGCAGAGAAAACTGGGCGTGAAGTTGAGCCTGGGAAGAAGGGAGGGGTGAGGGGAAGGTGTTTTAAAGATTTGGGTTTATTTCTCATTATCCTTCTCTGATTTGATTGGTAATAAAGCATCTAATTTCCCCAAGGTGAGTCTGCTTTCCCTGTGACAGTGACTGGTGAGTGATCTCTCCATGTCCTTATGTCGACCCATGAGTTTTTCATTATATTTTCTCCCCCCTGTTCAGCTGAGGAGGGGAGTGAACAGAGTAGCTTTGGTGGGTGCCTGTCATCCATCCAGGGTCAGCCAACTGCAAGTGGAATGAATTGAAATAAAATGTCATCTTGATTTGCTATAATGAAAAGAATAAAAAGAGGTGTTGTAGTCTTTGATGCAGCTGAACCTTTCTAATATTTTCAGTAAATGAGGGATTTTTTTTTTTTTTCAAAATAATTCATGTCAGATGAATATGAAATAGTGTCATTTCAGGTAATTGAATTAGCCTTTCCACTATAGAGAACTTTGTGCAGAAAAGGTGGTAATTTTTTTACCTGTTGTAAACAATTGCTAGCTTTCACCTAAGGCTTTTTTCTAGGTTCTTCAGATGACAAAGCATCACTTAAACAAATAGTTTGTCTGCTACTCAAATAGCAGCAGTCAATACAAGCATCTCCTTCCAGAATGTGAAGTGTATTTATCTAAGCCAGTAGAGCTGAAGAAGACAGATAGTCTTTCAAGGTGTGGTTACACGTGTGTCTATCTATGCCACACACTGTGAAGCACAATTAATGTAATACTCAATTATTAATGCACACAGATGCAGTGCATTGGATCTAAAGACCTCTGGCCATGCCTTCGAAGGGAAGAAACGAGCCATTACTAAATCCCGCTATGTGCAAAATGTGCTTTTAGTAAGACTGTCTTTGCCCTCAAGGGAGCATTCAGAGTATGCTCTGACAAGAAAAAACACCTGGGTGCAGTCTGGAAAAAGTGGAGAAATACAATAAAGAATGGGGAAATGGACATAGTATTGCTGGCCTGCTCATGCTATCAAGTAGAAAGCAATTTTGCAGCAAACTTTCCTCAATGACTGTGATCATGCTGGAAATACTTTTGATTTTAGCCCTGCTCAGTTCAACAACAGAAGTTCTGTCACTATCTCAGTAAGCTTTCTTCTAGATATGCAGGCTAATTATTTAAGCTACTGTTTAATTCACTGCTGATCATTATAATTCCAAGCAGATATGTAAAAAGTTAGGACCGTTTGAGAATGCTCTGTAAAGAGATGCACACTATTGTTAGGTGTGTTTACTGCTGGTTTTAGGGTACATTTGCAATGAACCACAGAGCACAGTGCAGATTCTTCTGGACCTCGTGCTGCTGGTGTGGAGCAGCCACACTCGTTGGCAGAGTGAGCACCATGTGCTCTGGGATGTGACGAGTTCAGAGCTCATTTGGGCTGGCTAGACAGACAGCCAGGCAGACAGACATTCCTTGGCCTTTGGCAGCACAGAGCACAACAGGGATATAAAGAAACACAGACTTGCTGGAAAACAGAGAAAAACATTAATTTTGTAGGAGGCTTTTTTCATTTCTTTTGCTGTGGCAAGTTGAGCTTTCTGTGTCTGCAATAGCAGGAGACCTTCTAAGAGACAAAAATAAGAAGCAGCTTTGTGTTTTCTTTTTTCTTAAATTTTATTTTAAATTTGAATGCACTAAGCTTTATTTTAAAGACAATTTGAAGTACTGTTTTGGTCATAGTATGATGGGTTTTTTTCTATGTACTGACTCAGCAAATTTGATCCTATGTACTGACAGCCCCAAGGTTGAAGAGTGACCCATGGTCCTTGGTTGTAGTGGGAATTCATGCTAGTCTTGAGTTTGCCTTCAAGAATGAAATGTCTAAGTCTTTTTGTCTAAATATTAATATTTTTGGAAACCTGCGTAGAGTATTGTCTCCTACTGCCTATGCCAACATGTTACTGACATCATTAAAATTTAATATTGATGTGAAAAATACAGCTTTGTGCTATACATAAAGGTACAGTCTCCTGGAAAGACTTTTTTTTTAAGATGATATTTATCACTTTCTTAAGCTTTTTCATTGTTCTTTCTCCCCTGCTCTTAACATAAAAGTTTTAATGGATTTGTGCATCTTGTCTTGAACATACTGCCTTTAGAAATCACAGTGCTGCAGGTTAACAACAAGAACTGGTAGACCATTTTGATGGAAGAGAAGGAGAGAGAGGGCTGGATACACTGTCACTGCCTTTTTGTATTTGGTTATATAAGTACATTATTATAGGAATATGTAAAGTAAAATACATTATCAGTAGCAATTACCTTTCTTACTGGCATACAACATCTTTCACTGAAATAACTCTCAAGAGGATTTTTCTTTGTATTGTGAAAGTTTTCTAGAAGTATTTATAGAAATGACATGAATTTACCTACCACATAAGTTTACAACATGTAGAAACAAATTTAAAGATCACTGAAATGTCAGCTGAGTCAGGTATTGCCGTCAGTCTGTTCACTGCAATGAAAGTAATGTTTATTTATTGACACCTATAAGAAAGTAAATTGTCCAGTTATTTCTACTATATGTAAAATTTTGTGGGAACTTAATTCAATTATTTTAACTTCTTAGTAGTTCCGATATAAATACTTTTTTCCTTCCTAGAGAAATAAAGGTTTGGTAGATTGCATTGCACTGAGAGAAGTCAGTAGAAGGAGTCAGAATCCAGAATCTGGATCACAGTTCAGAATGGTTACTGGGGGCCTCCTCCCAGAGTCTCACCACAGGTGGCAATATCCAAAATCCTGGCACCAGTCCCACAAGTCTTGGGCAGCAGTCTGAAAAGTACATCTGAACTGCCCCTCCCCATTTTCTGATATTTAGTAATACAAATGGAGTGGATGGTGCTCATCACCTTTTAATTGCTCCTAAACACAAAGGCCATAGCAAGCTGAAATTTCCCACCTCAGCATGATTTCCCCATCTGTTTACAAAGCTTCCCTCCAATTTCCCTTGCAAAATATCAGCCAATCAACTCCAGATCAAACATTTGTTAAATCCAAATTCAGTTCTGGGGGACAAGTTTGCAGGCTGCTGATCTGCATTGAGGCTTTTTAAAAAGCATATGGCCAGAGGCCAAGAAGGGATTTATGGCTGAACAAGGATGAATTCCGGACTGAAAACCCAGCTGTTGGGTAAACATGGGACTCTGTTCTGAGACCTCTTTGACCTGCATCAGTCCAGTACTGTTGACTGTTCTTGTTTTGTAGCTCTGTACAGGGGAAGCCATGGATTTGCCCAGCTTGGTAGAGTCCTGTACTGAAGATACTCTTGCCAAAATTAGAGAACTGTGCTTACCTTAACGATGCTATGGTTGCTATTGTACGTGGCTAATCACATTTGGTGTGGAAATCTTCCCCTTGCTTGAAGTGGTGCATCAGTTTCTTTTTCCTCAGCTACCAATGCACAGACTCGATGACTGCTTTAATTACATTGTAGGTTTT
The DNA here is from genome assembly GCA_013401335.1 of Brachypteracias leptosomus. NCBI lineage: Eukaryota > Metazoa > Chordata > Aves > Coraciiformes > Brachypteraciidae > Brachypteracias > Brachypteracias leptosomus. Next base: position 96,853 of record VYZX01030602.1, read on the forward strand.
CCTCCTTGCCTAGCCATAGAGACGAGTAGAAAGCAGAGTGTTTTCTTAAAAATCTTGAAAAGAATTTCTGAAACAATCGTCTTGTTCTGTAAGTCCTTGCAGGTCATGCTGTTAACTGTGGAATGGTGTGTTTGTCTGAGGCTAAACTGGTTTCAGTCATAAGTGATCTGTGAAGAAAAGGATGGCAGTGCCTAAGGTACTATTTAGGGGAAATAAAGATAAAGATAGATATAGAAATCCAAGAATAATTAGCTGTTCTAAGAATAATGGCATTAGGAAACAGGATGGTTTCCTCCTACATGGTGTCAGGATTTGTTAAAGAGTGAGCAGGCACCAGTATTTTGGCTACAGTCTTGCCAGCCAGCAGGTAAGAGAGTTTGCCTGAAGCCAAATTCTGCAGTGAGCCCCTGTCCTGGATGTCCAGAACTCAGTCTATGTAAAGGTATCAAGAGCACCTTGCCCAAAGTAGTCATGGGGAGATGAAGGTGGTGCCTGGTCAAGGGATTGGTGTCGTTGCAACCACAGCTTGTGAAGGATGAGCTAAGTCTAGGGCAGGAAGCACTGCAGCTCATGTCAAACTGGCCTTTCATCAGCTGGTACTTACCAGCCTGCAGGTGAGTCCAGTTTGCCTCCTCACTTGCTGTGCTGTGAGGTAGGGCAGGGAGGGAGGTTTGGTGGCCTATCACCACTTTGTGGGTCACATGCAGGACCAATGTTCTCATCACTTGGGAAGTAGAAAGAATTCTTGTGCCATCCTCAGCCCTGCCCAGGGTCGTCAGAGAACAAAGTCTAGCCCTGAAATAGCTAGCCACTCTTTTAAATACATATATATAAAATAATTTTTATTAAGAGATACAGTTTTCAAATATTTCTGTTCTTTTAAACTTGCAAGGAATCTGTAATAACATTTTGACTGCCCTCCTTCCAAATGTTTGCTTGTAAGTAAAAGTATTTCCTCAGGTGTTGTAAAAAAGGGTGATTTTTGTTTAAAATACTGATAGCTGTCCCTAGTAATAATCATGAAAAATACTTCTGATTTAAATGGATTTTTTAACCTTTTTGTCTTCCTTCTGTTTTGTTTGGGGTTTTTTTTTAAGGAGTCAGGTTTTATGACTTTACAATATGCTAAAAGGAAAAGGGTAATTCCTGGGAAAGAAGGGATCAGAAAACACAATACACAGCAAATTTTAAACACACAATCTGCAATAAAGAAGTGGAAATCAATGTTGTTTTTTGCTTATAATAATCCAAATATCTAGGGTGACTTAAAACTCAGAGTGTCCTGAATACCAGGAAGATTACTAGATATAATTATCTCACTGTTATGTAACACAAAATAAAAGTTTCAGTCAAGTACTGAGCTTTGCCTTCTGCCTACATATTGAAATACTTCTCTTGCATATTCCTCTCTGCATAAAGCATTATAAATTGACTATCATCTCAGAGTGTTTCAGAATATCTCATGTATTGTATGAGCACATATTTATAGTTCTTGTTCGGGGGGGGGGGAAATCGTAGCACCATGATGCTAATCACTAGAGGCAAGTATCACTGAACTTATCATGCGGGACTTCCTTTTGCTGGAAGGTTTGTCAGGGTGGTGGACTGGTGGTTGCTTTTACATGGCTGTGCAGGACTGTGTCCCTCAACCTCCCTGAGGGCCCTGGTCCTCTGGCTGGAGAACATCACTGATAGGAGGAGAGGGAGAGCTAGGGGGGAACACTGTCCCTCCCTGGACACGGGCATGGTGAGCCTGCGGGGTCCAGCGGGGCAGAGGGACCAGGATCACGCCCTCGGAGGGCTGGGTTGTTTAGTCAGCTGAGATTCCTGCTGCCAGGGAGGAAGGAAGGAGGGGAAAGGTCTGTTCTCTGGTTAGACCAAGCTGATCCACCATGGGGGACAAAACCGCAGATGGGATACGCAGGACAAATATTTGTTTTGCAGTGGGAAGGCTAAAGATGGTTCCTCAGATCTCTGCTTAGATGTGCTAACCTAGGCAGCCTCTCGGCCCCCCTCTGTGCCTGAAACATCTCACCGGGAAAACAAGTGCTCCAGTCAGAGCCATCAAAGAGGGGAGTGGGGGGGAATACTTAAGGAGAAGGCCTTGAAACAGCATTTTTGTCTTGGTTTATGTCAGCCTACCCAAAAAGTGCATCACCAGGGAGTGATAAGACTTGTAATGTCTATTTCTTTTCAAAACTGATCTCAAAGTAAATAAGTTTTAATAATGCTAAGTACACACCACCAAGGTGCACTGAGATGGCTTTTCTGTGCAGCCTGAGAATAGTCCCAGCTATTGGACTCCCACATTGCAGGCAGCGTGGGGTTCAGCGAGACCACCCTCCTCCCCACTGGCTGGTATCTGTGGTGACTATATTCTCTTGGTTATGTTTTATGGACACTTATGTTAATCTCCTTTCATTGTGGCTCACTGTGAAAGTATTTCTGTACAAGTGAAATACTGTGCTCTTTTTGCAGTGCTTTACTTAACCAGAGACTGTATTAATGCAGTAAGTAGCTGATCTTCTATGCAAGGTCCTATTCTTAAAAGCTCCCACAAAGGAAAAGAAAACTTTGCTAATCCTTTAATTAAATTTGCAAACTAAAGCTGTGTAAGCCTTTGACACTTATTTTTTTGAGAAGCAATTAAGTCTTAAAAGTAAGCCCAAGCCTGTGACCAATGATACATTTAGTCTGACATCGTGTTAGGTCCAACAAGCCACCAAGCTGAGAAGCTGTAACTTTGTTTTCTCCTCTGTCCTCAGCAGTAGGAAAAAAGTCTCGACCTGTTTCCCAAGTGATGTGCATGTAGCCTGCAGGTGGCATATATACAGCCACGTGCCTGCCACACAGATTTTATCCATTCCCACAGTTTCACACAGGGGTGTCTTCCCATCTCTCCAAGGCGCCTTTGCATCGTAACATCCTCTCTACCATCACTGCCCAATTTCCTTAGGACCTAGCTTTACTCCCCTTTTTAATAGTTTTAACAGGCTTTGTAGTCTGTTCCTTATGCCCACTGGTTGTTTCCTGGATGGTATATGCTATAACTACCTCATCTATTGTTGCCTACAATTTTGCTTTCTCCTGATAAAGGTGGAGGGTGTTCAACAACATAATAAAAAAATTTAAAAGCCCTTGATCCTAAATTTACACTTCCCTATGCAGCAGCACCTCACAACATTCTCCCTCCAGTAGCCAACTGCAGGCACTTTAGTAGAGGCTACGGCAGTGCTCTGGATTTTATATTCCCAATGCTTTCAGGTAAAAACGTGTCAATACGTTCCTTCGCTGTGCTGCTCTTCAGGCCAGCGTGTTCTGCAGCCTCTTGGCTCCCCCAGTTTCTGTAAAGACCTGTCCACACGCCTCACAATCAGGTGCAGGATTGATGAGAGCAGTCACACCATAAACAAGCTGTTGGGCTGCAGGGATCTCTCCCGTGCAGACTGGGGAAGGCTGGGCCACGAGTGTGTTTCCCCTTTCTCGGGTTTACTGCTATCTGCAGTTTCTCAGCAGATCCTCAATTCTAAAAGTTTAATCCTCAGGGCCCTTTAAAAAGGTTCCTAGGGACTTTAGCGAGAGTCAATTTAGATTCTGGGTTAGAAATTGTTTGTTATTTCCCCTGTGTTTCACAAAATCTCTGCATTCTCTGTATAGCTTTGTTTTTAACTTTTACATTTAATAATTTCTTCCTTCTGTGTTTCTGAAATGCAGGTAAGAGAGCGATAGGGAGAGGCATTTTAACTCTTCCTCCACCTTTACACAGCAATCCTTTAATCCTTTATTGGAATAAGGGAATATCTGAAATTATGTTTTTAGGTCTCAACCTCACTTGGTTTCCTGTTTCAGATCCACTAAGTTTTGAGGCAAGTTGATAGCAAGTGTCCCAGTGCTGTACATCAGTTTCCCTTAGCTTGCTTGACAGATCTCTGCAATCACTATTCAGCATTTAAAAATTTTCCCCTTCATTTCCTATCCTGTCATCTTTCTGCATCATAGATGTCTGCCTTCTCAAGCACCTACTGAAAATAGGTAGTGGTGGGTTTTTTTTAATCATTATTGTGTTTAAAACCTCACTAGCTTCCTATAACAGACCTCACAGTGAAGCTATCTATTGACATAAAAACGTATCTGCCCTGTGTTAACAGAGGGGATTGGCTGGGCAATGGGAAGCACAGTGTTGCAGTGAGGAAGGAGCAAAGACACTCTGAAGATGACTGAGCACACCAATATTGAGCATTAGTGAAGAAGGAACATTGCTCCTGCAGAGCTGTCTGTGCAACACTGAGCAGGTGGGCACCTCACTAGGCTTAGACACAACCATGCTCTTGGAGGAGAGGAGAAGGTGGCTGTGGTATCGATGTGCAATGCAGATTTGTGAGGTTGCTAAAACCCCCCCTTTCCCTTAGGAGATTTACAGTGGCTTTGTGTGTAATTCATTGCAGGTAGAAGGTAGGTTTTCCCCAGTTAAGACCACACATCCTGATAAAAGATTTCTGTATTGTATTTGGGCTGGGTTTGCAGGTGAGGAAACGATTGCTTATTAAAGGACCCAGGGTGACAGAACTTCTTTGCTGGCAACACAAGGCAGAGATGTTGGAATAGTTTAGAATGAGGTAGAGGAACTGAATTATTTCCAAGAACAAATACTGGTCCTGCACCAGTGTCAAAGTGGTCTTGTCCAGGTTATGATCCAACCACTGTACATGCTGGTGAATACTTTTCTTAGAGGTTTACAACCTGTTGCAAGGAGGTTATTGACACACTTAAGCTCATTGAAAAAGTGCACTTTTTGTTGCCTGCCTCCATTCTTCTTTTAGAAACTGAGGGCTACACATTTTGTATATACCTTTTGATTGTTCCAGGACAGGCACTCTAACTTTGATCCATGCTATTCTTATGGAGAAACTGATACTTAGGTAAGAGTTCATGCTGCTGTGGAGCTTACAGGTTTGTGACTGAAAGCAATTCTCCTGAAATAAATGTGATTATAAACCAACTGATGATAGAATTACCTTTAAGCAAGATAGAACATTTTTAACAACTGCCATCAAAAAACCATGAAAACAGAGAATCTGTGTTATATCTCTGCTGGACTCTGCTCATCTCTACCTTTTCGGCCTCAGTCAATTCAATGTTCTGATACTCATTCACAATTCATAGACAAGCTACTGTAGGTTATGGTGTCTGTGGTGGTCTCCCACCACTACAGAAGTGTGTGTGAGCCTACTTTGTACTATGGACAAGAGATGACACAATCATATAATCTCTCATGTCTCCCCTATACCCTTCTCTTTCAAGCCTTGAGTATTTTATGAACTTACTGGCCAGTTTCAATCCATATCTCAAAGACATGGTCCTCAATAGTGCACAAAGAAGCTTGATAGCTGGGGAGAGAAGACACAAACAAGTTAAAAGGACCTGGTGTGGAAGAGCAGAGAGGCCCTTCTCCTCTTGTGAGGCTGCAGTCAGTGAGCCCACCAGCACGTGCAGGAGTTGCTCTTGTGCAGCCAGGCTGCAAATGCCTCCACCAAGCAAGAGAGAGACAGCTGCCATGGGAAAGGTGCTTGGGAACAGGGTCATGAGGATGGAGGAAGGAAGGCTCTGCTCTTTCCATTGTTGATGGGATGATGTTAGAAGTCTTTCCTTGAGGCACAACGAAGGTGTCAGAGAACAAAAGTTTATATAAGCCAATTCTGTGTATTGTTCATATATATATATGTACATATATGTGTATGTTCTGAAAGCCATGTTCGCACCTGTTAGAAGGATTTTTTTTTAAATATATTGTTCTAATTAAGTTATAGTCTTTCTATATGCAGCCATTTAAAAATTCCCATTGCATTTCCTAGCACTGCTAACACTATAGCATGTGTGAGTCCAATCCAAATTGTTTTGATGGCAAATGTCATGCCACGGTATTGGCAGATGTTAAAGGCACAAGTCAGGTACCTGAACGCAGACAGCTGACACCATTTAAAGTGTGCTGGGTTAGCTGAGACATCCTTATGAGGCTAGATGTCACAAAGCATACAGGGAGGACCCTAGCTCCTCTGATGTGGGTTTCAGAGAGGCTGGCAACACTACAGTTGCATGTTTGGGCAAGTCAAGCCCAAAGAGGCAGCAGCAAATTTCCTGCCTAAGCATTTCCCTGTTTGTGGCTGCAGCTTGTTTCATTGAGCAGCTGATCACTGCACTGATGGATCTATTAATGCAGTAAAATTCACACTCAGTCCCCAAGACCTGCAAGTTTTGTTTCAGCGTTGTAACATGTCACAGCAGCCAGAGGTGGCAAGGATTTAGTCATCCGTGCTTCCCAAGCCCGTTCCAGGAAGAGCACAAGGCTGGAGGGTCCTTTTACTCTCAGCAGGTATCCATGTATGCAAACTTTTTTATTGCATTAAGTTCGTCCTTGCCTCTCTAAGCTGCTGAGTAGCTGCAGTGAATGGCACATCAGTGTATAACATTTCTGAGCGCTGCTGCCTGCCTTAGGCTGTGTCATGGACAACTTCCACTCTTTGGCTTTATAGGCCCAAGATCCCTACTGCTTCTTGAATATGACCAACAATAATTCCCACTGTGAATTGGCTATGTCTATTTTGATTGTTCCTCAGGCTGCTTCAACCTTCCCCCCCATTCACCAGAACTCATATTGCACTATAAACAAAACATAGTTCAAGGATTTTTTTAAAATTCTGAGTAGTAAGCAGTCTGTTGCTATGTACAAAGTGAAAGCTTTTAAGAGGGCACTTTATTATGACCTTCACAGAAAATACATAACTGATGTATCTAACTCTCAGCTGAGGATTGTTTAAGCACTGCAGCAGTTAACTGTTGGCAGAAGCCTTCACCTACTTTAAGAGTAGATATTGTTTGGATAGCATTGGCAGCAATTTCATATTTGTGCAAACTTGTCAGGGTAAATCTTTCCTAGGTGCTCAGGATGAGTATTGTAAACGTTCATGTAAGCAGCAGCATTATTGACTGTTCAGAGCCCAGACTGGAGTTTGCCATCAGAAATACAGATTCTCTTCTCAGGATTGCTCTTCACTGCTCATTCATCTCAGCTTAATCTCCTCCATCTACGGAAGGGGAGATAGCACAGGTCTAATCCAAGGTGGCAATGTAATGAACGTTTAGTGTATGTTTTCTTGTGACATGCCTTGTGAAGTGGAAAGAAGCAGCTTCTGAAGATGGTAGTGTGCATGGGTAGAGGGTTTTGTTATTTTCAGCTGGGAGCTAGCTCACATAAAAAAGCATAGCACACTGAATACTTTGCATCTTTATCTCTTATCTAATTTTTCCACATCACTTTTCATATACTGAATGATAAAAAACTGGGACAAGATTCCCATGGCAAAGCATGGGTTTAGCCAAAGAGGTCCCCTCTGCACGAAGGCCCAGATGTAGGAGAAGAAAATTTTCAAATATGATCCTTTGATGCCTGCTCTTTCCTACATATGTTACTTTCTCAAGTGTAGCTTTTTTCCTCTACCTGCAAGTGCAGCAGCACAGTGTGCTTTGCCCAGTCTAACAATCAAGAGGACACTAATCTTCTCCAAAAGACTTCTTTTTCAAAACCATTCACAGGTTGGGAACAAGATGTGTGACATGTTAGAAGAAACTTCAGGTTATATTCCCTGCCTTAAGTTCTGTCCCTTCTGTCTCTTTTTGAACTTATTTCAAATTAATACTGAGGACTATCAAAGAGGGGGGCACTCAAGGTTGTGTGTCTAGCCATGACTGGTACAGACAAGTCCCAGATTCTTTCTTCAGGCTTGTTGGGTCAGAATTCTCCCCATGGTGCACTGCTTTTATCAGGAGTCGATTATGCAGCAAGTAACTTTTGTGCTGAATAATTTTTGTGCCAGTGGAAATGCGTGAACATAGACAAAGGAATGCAGGAGGAAAACCTGGACTAGTGACACTTAAAGATAACAATGCTGTTGTAACACAGTCATGGGCCTGGTTTGGTCCCACTGAGAAGCTGAGGTAGGACTGGTTGATTTCACTATTCCTGCTGAAGCATCTTCCCTAGCATCAACTGATGTGTTGCCCACTTGGGCACAGCTTGTTTCCTTACCTGCTAATCCATGTTCTAGCTTGTTTACTTGCAATGAAAGTCAAGATTTAATCATCATTCATATCCAAGAGCTCCTACATGGCATAGTGAGTCGTTTGCTCCTGTAACATCCGACAAGCTGGTGCGTAAAAAATGACCCAAGGCAAAGCCCTGGTTGCTCTGGGACATGGGTCAGGGCAGTCCCAAATCATGCAGTGATGGGGAAACAAGGAATTCAGAGTTCTGTTTAAAGGGTCCTGCTGACATCCATGTTTGCTGTACAGCAGCCCTGTACTGCTGGAGAGAAGTTATCATTAAACTCATCATCTCATTGCTTTATATGATGAAAAAAGCCCGATTGTTTACAGATAAGGGATGCTTTGTTAGGTTTATAATTTGCATAATTAGAGGTGTGATCTGTTTGGTTCTTAGTGGTCTTAAGCACCTTGCCCTTATTTATACTGTTATATATATGAATGAAAGAAAGTTTGTCTCTGCTCTTATGCCTTACAAATATATGTCAACTTTACTTCTTGGGAATGAAGTCACCTCTCTGGATTTCTGGAGTGGTCAGGACATAAAGCAGCAGCTTTTCAAGGCAATAGTTAATAATAACACCTCACTTCTCCCCACTCTTCAGTCATGAATCCTGGTAAGTGCTGCATAAATCAGGAAGCAGATAGCTGCTATCACAGAGGGGCAGTAACTGCTGAGCCAGCCGAGCCTGCGATGGAAAACACCACTTCTAAACAGGCTGTTACAGGAAATCCTATGTGACAGAATTTCCAAGGAAAGAAACGACATTCATGAGAGGACAATCAGCTTTCTTTAAGGGTCAGGGCAACCACTAAGGAATGCAATGGGAAGGATTTGCCCAGGATGAGCCAGGTGGAACAGTCCCTTCCTTCCCAGCACTGGTGCTACACCACGGTATCAAGGCAGTGCCTGAAAAGGAAACTTGTAACATTTCATTTCTTCATTCCTATGTCTCCTCTCATCACGCATTTAGAGGAGCAGGTATTGTTTTTGCTGACAGGTTCAGGAGATTTGACTTTCTTGTGCAGTGCTATCTCCTCCAAGGCTTGTACTACTTAGACCAGGCTTTCGAATGCCAGCTGAAAACCAAAAATCACTGACATATGCCTGGACTTGGATATGAGACAAAGGTAAAACCAGTCACTGGAAGTCAAATGCCTTGGGCTGTTACCAGTTGCATTTTCCCAAACAATGAGGATGAGAAGCAACAGGAGTTGTTGAAGGTCCTGGGTGATTCTCTGCTGCTGGGTATTTTTATCATGTGAGTGGATGCTTTTGTAGAACAGATAGAAATTTATTCAGGGTAGTGTTCTGAAGAGTGATATTTAAAAAAACCACACTGCTTTTTCTGCAGAACTGTAACTGTGATTCAAAAATCCCCCCAAAAATCATTAATAAGGGAAATATGCAATGAATAAAGAAGGGACAGGCTGAAAGCTACTTATGGGCAAAAGTACGTGAGATTAAGTTTGGTTTAAATAGTACACAGCACTCACGGAGGAAAATTCCTATAGCATTTTAAATATGAAAATAAATGTTCACAATATAGTGTAAGCTCTGCTGCAAGAATGTATGCTGACAATTTTTTTTTTTCACTTTTCTGGATTTTTCCTTCTGCACAGCTTTAGTTCTCAGATTGTCAGACACCAAAACCACATTCCCCAAATTAACAAATCAGCTTGTTTAACTTGCTCAGAAGACCCACAGATGGATTATTTCAACAAAAGACACAATAAAGAGATTCATTATAAAGGTCATAAATGAAAAAAATCACTCTCTCTCCTAGTTTCAAAGCAGAATTTTACCACCTCAGTTAATAAAGTGTAAGCAAGGCACATCAAGATTTCTTGCTATGACTGAATTATGGGGGGCAGTTTTCACAGGAAATAAAGGCATATTAACTTTTTGTCAGCATATGGAAGACACAACATCTTATAACTCAGCAGAAGTTGTTAAGAACTGAAATCAACCGATGTGATACCATCTCGAGGGTTTCAAGATGGGTTTTTAATGTATTCTGCAAATAGAATCACGTTGATTTCTCTCAGAAACAACGAAAAAAATCCATCTACTCTTGCTAATAAAACCACAATATATCTCACTGTGGTTATGGGCTGCAAATTAGATTTATTTTTCACAAAATAAACTATATTATGTCAAGTTGCTAGAGTGAACAATAGTTATTGTTGGGAAATAGGTTCAGATAAGTTGTACAAACAAGACTTCCTCCCTTAGATTTTCCCAAATCGTAATTGCAGATTGTGGCCTGGGGACAAAGTGTACCCTGAGCTTCTGAAGCAATGGGAGATGCAGTTCTGGCTCATTTCCTTGGGATCTCAAAGGGTGTGAAGCTGCCCTCATCAGACCAAGCCCACAAATGTTCCCTGCTTGCTTTAGTCCTGAGCCAGCCCTGCAGGAAATCAGTCATTGTTTTTAGTGATGCTACCCATGGTAACTTTGCTGTTCTTCAGACAACTATAGTGCGGGTTACACAGAATCACCTCCTCTACGCTCTTTTGTAGCTGCAGAGCTCCTAAATAGGGGACTATGCCCACCAAAGCCCTGGCAGAGAACTGATTAGGCTCACTTCAGCACAAAGGACTTGAGTCTTTTTGTGTGTGGTCCTCAGCAGAGAAACAGCCATGGAACTAGTGTCGTCTGCACCGAACAAAACATCTTCTGATCAGGCTGTTTTAACTAAGAGCATAAAGCATAACCCAGCAGCACTGTGCTCTCTGGTTTCCCTGTGGTGAGGGACCCTTTGGCTGGCAGTAACTCTAGACTCAGCTAACCTCTTCTTTGCACTTACTGCTATAAAAACGAGTAGTTGGCACAATAGCACAAGTCTTTTCTTATTTAATGAATAAAGCATATCAGTAATTAGATCTTCCTTTCTCCTCCTATGCCTAAGTCAGTAACAAGAGTAACAAAAAAGCAGAGTTTTGCACAGACCAGATAAAATGCAATTTCTAGTGAACATCCAACAGGTGAAAGTGTCAGATCTGCTGGAGGGATATGACTGTAGAAAGAGTCCAGCCACAAGGGACTGTTTAGTTTTCTAGATCAGTTACTTCAAACTTTCTGGGGTGTTTAGGGAACTTCCCACAAGAAATGAGGAAGAGAAGCTGTTGGAGAGCATGGCTACTTCTGTGTGTCCACTTTCACCATCAGGTTTCCAGCTGGCATGAGTGTCAGGAGTGTATAGGCACCAGTTCCAGGTTGCAGAGGAGACAGACACCATTACTTAGCTTTCTTGAATTGGTGATTTGGAGTTATTTCACTACCCTCTGTATGCCCATCTCCCATCTACAGCCAGAAACATGTTGGAGAAAAGATGGCACAAGCCACTCTGCCATCATTCTCTGATTCTTCAGATGCCTGAGGTCCCTTTCCTTTAATCCTTTCCTCTTCTCAGGGAAGTAACTAGCTGAACAAAACTTACTACGTGCATCATTTTCTTCTGCAAATATTTCATAAAGCTTCTGCAGAATTGTATGTAGCATTAGTGGGTCATTAGCCATTGCCCTGTAGTTCCAAGAAGGCATTTTAATCAGTTATATAAGTAAACACAGTTTCTTAAGTAATAATTATTATCTAAAACACCTGTGCACAGATAATTTTTGCTGTTCAGATTCACCTTCAAAGTTATTAGCAAAAAAAGATTATATATAAACACCCTCTCACTCCAGACATAATTTGACTGTTTCATGTTCTCAGACCTACACAAGAAATAAGCAGTAAAATGTTGTTACAGAAATTTATGCCAGCTTTATTCTGGAAAAGAGTTATTACTAAGTCTAAGATATGCCTTCTGAGCTGAATTCACTGAGGTTTCTGGACAAAAGCTTATGTTTTAAAGATTAAGGCAGTGCAGCTAATCATGCCTGAACATCAAGACAAGAAGGAAAGCAACAATAAGGTCAGCTCTGGAACTGCAGGAGAGGTCCCTTAGTCCTGTACAGGACTCAGCCAGAGAGTGACAGGTTTTCCAATCTTTTCAAAATTTAAATTTGGCACTGAGATTTTGTTGGCAATTTATGCATTTAAGGGTTTAATTTTATTAAATGCACCTGTGTCCCCTCCATAAACCTCCTGCTCTCACTTCAAACTGTGTGGTTTCACAGCTGGTTCACAATCATAGAATCATAGAAGGTATTGAGTTGGAAGGGACCTCCAAAGGTCAACTAGTCCAACCCCACTACAATAAGCAGGGACACCTTTAACTAACTCAGATTGCTCAGAGCCCCATCAAGCCTGCCCTGATGTCTCCAGGGATGAGGCCTCCACCACCTCTCTGGCAACCTGTTCCAGTGACCCACCACTCTCATATTAAAGAACTTTTTCCTAATGTCCAACGTAAATCTACCTTTTTCTAGCTTAAAACCATTACCCGACTACAAACCCTTGTAAACAGATCTGCCCCTGCCTTCTTATAGGATCCTTTCTGGTACGAAAGGTTGCCACAATGCTCTAAGACACATTGCTGTTGATAGAAGGTGGTGTCATCCTACCACCCCAAGCCCTGGACTACCTCTGTTCTGCATCGGTGGTACCAGATGAGTAACTGCAAGGCAAGAAGTACTAATAGTTTTATTGTTTGTTTAATTTTCAGGCAGATGAAAAAACTGGACCAACTCACCATACAACCATGGGACTGCTATTGTCTAAATAAAGCAATTAGTAAAAGTATGTAGCTCAGGTAGGAGAAAGGAAATAATAGGCTAAAATGAGGGTAAACCTACTCTTTTAAAAAAGTGATACTGAATGAAATATTGTATCTTAAGTGATCTAGAATCCCAAGTGGTCCCAGGCTCCAGTTCTACATGTACATTTTGCCAGAAAAAAATCTGTGCTGCCAAGAAAACTGGTCCCACTCTCCTCTGTGCTGTTCCCTCCCTTGCAACAGCCGAACATTCATTTGAATTTTGGGGACAGGAGTTGTGTGTTCCCAAAACTGAACAGTTTGGAAGCTTGTTTTTTTTTTTCTTCTATCGTTACTGCAACAGTTTATCCTGTAATCTGGTTTAGGTGGCAGTTTGAAGGAAAGAAGATCCAGAGCTAGTCATCAATCATAAACTGAGTATGAGTCAACAGTACCATGCTGTTGTGAAGAAGACAGACGTTAGATGAAGCTCTGTAAGCAGGAATGTATCTTGCAAGACAGGAGACGTCACCCTCCTGCTCTCCCCAGAGCTGGTTGAGGACTCAGAGCGAATGCCTTGTTCCAGCTGTGAGCACCACATCAAGAGAGACATGGACCTACTGGAGTGAGTCCAGGAAAGGGACATGGTAGTGATGAGTGATCTGGAAATGAAGACAAGGAAAGACTGCAAAGTGGTTTAACCAGGAGAGAGGAAGGCATGGCGACAGTCTTCTGGAAGGTAAAAGGCAGCTGAAAACAAGGACCAGCTTGTTCTCTGTGGGGTTTGGAGGGACAGAGACTTAACATTGCAGGAAAGAAGATTCAAGTTATATGTTAAGGGAAAAGGTAAGGGTAGCTAATCACTGGAATAGAGGGTGCAGAGCATCTGGGAAAAAAATTCCACAGTCTTGGAGACCTCTGAAGCTGGGGAGATAAACGTCAGTCATTGATGATGCTGGCTTTGCTGAGACTGCCTAGGGAAGGGAGGGGATTAACTTTACAAGTCCTTCCAAGACCTATGAGTTAATGGTATCCTGGTTAGTGTGTACACATGGGTTTTAAGATACATATTAATGAGTAATATATTCCCACATCATGTACTAGTATCTCTGTGTTTTTACAATTATTCTAAACCCTGAGATTTTAACAGTTAGGGAAGACTTTTTTTCCTGCAAAAGCCTTTCTCAAAGGCTAGAGAGTATAAGTGTTTTGGTTTGGGGGTTTTGTTTTTGGGGGTTTTGGTTTGGTTTGGGTTTTTTGTGTCACAATAGGACAAAATTTTTGGAACTGCTTAAGGACAGAAAGATTAGAAGGTGTTCATGCTTACAGGACCTACATTTGATGACATATGTATTTTTTGTCTCATACAACATTACCTAAATGACAAAACTGTCTCCTGTACTAACAGTTACCTGGGTCTTTTCAGCCCCTTTGAAGAGTTTGAAGCAGAGAAGTTGAGGGGAGAGCTCTATTTTTGCTAATGAATTCCATGGTTTTTTTAAAGGTAGCAGAGAGGAGGAGAAGGAGAGCAGTGAAAGCTGCATGCTTTAAGCCAGGACTACCAGTTAGTCACCAACAGCAGCATGTCACTAACATGCACTCAGACTGCAAGTGCTACAGCAACAGCAAGTCCTCATCGACAGTTCAGAAGAGACACAGCATCAGCCAACCCCTTCTGCAAGGTCAGTGAATAGGTCTGTTTGGGGCTGCACATTTATGGCCCAGCAGCACAAGCCATGTCAGGGTCTCGCCTGCAGAAACTCCTGCAAGTTTGTAACGTACAGAACTGAAGAAGATGCTGCTGAAGGTGCTGTTTGTGTAAAAGAGAGGTGATGGAGATGCCACGTGCAGCCAGTGCCTTTGCCAGCTGGGTTACCTCCTCAGACAGGATGAAGAAACAGCACTGCCTTCCACCCCAAGGATGACTATCGTCTGGCAGCCTATAAATAGACTCTATCAAAAAGAGGATTTTGTTTTCCAGGCCCTTTGAGTACTTACTGTCTTTCTTTAAGAAAATTAAAAAAGCTCTCAAGATAGAGGAAAATGCATTATGAAGTTTGTACACAGGTTTTGTGGACATGTCCCTAAATGCTAGTATACACCAACTGATGGATTTGGGGGAGGCAGGAAGCAGTGGTAGCTCTTCCATCCATATGTGACATGCTTTGCTGCATTATGACACTACATCTTCACTGGCTTCTTTGTTGTTTTTTTTTAAGATCGTTTTTATTTTGAGTATATGATTGTCTTTACCACAAACTGCATTTAACCAAAACTTTCAATGTAATTGATTATAATGAAAAACGTGTTAGGGGAATAAACTCTTGTTTCTAATGCAAATAGATTCAGATTTCTGTTCAATTTTCCTGGGTAGATGAGCACTGCAGGAAATATGTGCATAGCTGTATCTTTGTTTGATTAATTAAGGAGATTAGTCAGAAAAGGGTGTTTTAGAGGTAGCAGAATAAACAAGCACTTCGAGACTTTATTATCCATCCTGGATATTTTCTTTACAAAGTGTTTTGCTTGTATCTGGGAAAAAAAAAATAGCTGAGAGAATGACAGCATACTGTTATTTCATAATTTTGTTCTATCCTACTAAACTCTTTTACCTAACTCTTTTTCTTGTCTGTTCCTCAGTTATGCTAGTACTTCTAATTTTAACAGCCATTCTGATGCATATATGTTAATAGACTTATGTAATTTATACAATACCTCCCAGTAAGGCTGACAATGTACAGCTCAGAGCTGAATTCAAGCTAGAGCAATAATTCAAGAAAGCATAGCATAAAAACAGTGCAAAGAGAAAGGAAATCAAAACAATACGTTTTATATAAGTTATATACATTTCATCTATATTTCACATCCATTTTTATGTAATAACTCAATCTTAATCATATCTGGTGGCCATAACTTTAGGCAATTAGTATCTTTTAACTGTTATGGAATAAAGGAATTTGATGAAAGAAAGAGTGGTATAAAACAATAAACTAGTGGGTTTTGTATATATAACTATCTATATACAATATGTGACATATCCAAACGTGAGCCAATAATTTATTACAGTTATAAAGTATTCTTGCAGCCATAGATGATCAGGCAGCTGCAAGATGACAAAATGAGTCCAACTGTGATGGTTGCCTAAAGCATGTAGGTAGGATTAATCATGTAGGATTCATTTAATTCCTACCTACAATGTAAGGAGCAAAAATCAGTGGGAAAATGCTGAGCACATTTTGCTTTTAAGGGTTCTGTCACTAGCACCTTAGGGGGGCTGCAACAGGAACAGTAAGATGCTAAATGCACCAGCCTAAGCTTGTTCACACTTGGAGGATTCCACAGGAGAGGTTCTCCCTTCTTTTTGAGCTTCACAACAGGAGAAGATGGCTGTAAAAGGAAGGGAATGTGCCCCAGCAGATGTATGGGGCATGCTGACCCCTTTCCCTTCCCCCTTCCCATAGCTGGATCTGGTACCAAACTTACTAAGGACAGGCTGCACTGCCTACTGACCAGAGACTAGATAACAATTCAGAGACAAATGAGCAACCATTTACTCAAGTGGAAGTTTCATAACTTAGAGCACGATTTGTCCTAATTACTGTCTCTTACTGAATATGAACCAGTGTCCTGAGGGCACGAAGCTCTGTATCCCATCACTGATTCTACAATCCATTCACTCTCCTCACTTGGAGCATTTTAAAAGCTTCTCTGAAACAGAGATTAGAAAACTTTCAGGATGTGGCTATCAGAAGGACTGAGAGAAACAACTTGGGAGTTATTCTCCTCTTCTCCATGGACCCCAAACTCTTTACAGCCAAGCAGGCTGTTTTCTTTTGATGTTACCTGAGAAACGTGACAAAACTCTTATCAGAACAATTTCATTATATCCTGTGTCTGCCAAGAAAGCACCCTATACTCTAGACCTTTCATTTTCCTTTCGTGGGATTACGTTGCTTGTCAACATGCATTGCAGATGAGTAACACAGAAGCACAAAGACATACCCTCAGGAAGAAAAAAAATTCAGTTTTATAGGATGAACAAGCTTAATCATACATAGTAATTACATCAGTAAGTGATAGCAACCATAGTATCCCAGAATGTTCCTTGAATCCAATGCCAGTAACATTTAAAAGAGAAATACATGCACAAACAATTAATGAAAATAACTACAATTCATATTAAGAAAGTGCATATAACAGAAAACTTCCTGTCAAAAATCCCAGAAGCTGATTCTTTGGGATACAAGCTAAACTTTATCAGAAGTGAGAACATAGTAGATAACATGTAGAAGTACACAGGATGTATCCTTCTCCCACAGTCCAGCAAAATGGGATAACCCATCACCTGAAGCTCTCCCAGTGAATTCTCACCAATGTACCTCAAAATGCTTTACAAATAAGTTTGTGTATTTATTCCCGCTGAATGGAAACTGAGGCATAAGGAAATGGTAACATTTTTAAGGCCAGTGACTTAATTCAGGGGGAGAACCAAGATGTGTTGAGCTGTTATGTTGGGTCTGGCAGTGATTTTTCTAAAGGTGTAGTTCATAAGAAGAAAAAAATCTCTGACTAGCATTAAGCACTTTGAGGAAAAGATAGTCTTTGACACTTTTGACCTCATTTTTGGAAGAATTTTCAAATACGTAAAACCCTTTGAGTTTTGCAAAACCAAACGAAAAATGCCTGAATTTATGCTGTTTAATGGTTGAACAACACAATTTCCCTAATCCATCTCTTCCCCAGAGTTTTGGAGTGAAAGCTCTTAAGGTATTTCTGTACTGAGCACAACTGATGATGGAAAAGCTTTTAAAAAATCTTAAAATTGGGAAAATGTTTCTTCCCCAGTCTTACACTGTAGGTTTTATACCCTTACTTTACCCATACTGCAGGCATGTGTACCTATATGTGTTAATTTGAGATCTTTGCTGCTTTTCCTGAAGAAGACTCCAAGGCATTATCTAATAAGCCTTTCCTAATATCTGACAAAACTACCATGTGATAGCTGCACCTGATCTACCTGTCTACATGTCAGAAATCGGAGAGTTATTTCCCCAAAGCCACTATATACCATAGCAAAAAACAGAAACAGTATATATCAACAAGAGAAATATTTTCATGTTGTCCCTTTTTTTTGGTAAAAAAATGACCACTCCAACAAGAAATAATTGTACACAAAATTCTCAAATATGACAAATCTAACTGTATTATTGATACAAGAAAATAGGATGTCAAATTGGAATAAATATCTCTTTCAGCTCCCCTTGCTACCACTATAACAAAAAGGTTGTATTAATACTCAAAACAATAGAACTATCCCAAGATGACAAACATAACAGTAAAACAAATGAGTGAACAAAAATTTTATTTTTTGAAACAGTAAAATTATTTTTCTTTTACTTTCTTGTTATGCATTCAAGAAGAACCTACTTGTGAAATAAGTCATGACTTGTTTCTGCATTAAAAATGACCAATATATTTTTACATGGATTCAGGCCTTTATTCCCTTTAACATGTAGCAGTAGTGTCTTTGTGACAAGTACAATAAATGTTATTTTTGTATTCTGTTTAAAGAAGATATGCATTAATATGGAGTACAATTAATATACTCCTACCTTGGAAAACCTTCCGCTATAGAAGACAAAGTTACAAATTTTCTGTATGATATTGAAAATAATTGTAGATGGATATTATTTTGGTTAAAGAAAAAAAAATATATTCCTCTGAGCAATTTTTTTTCTTTGTTGCCTTTTGGGATTTGTTTGGTTTTTATTTTTGGGGTTAGTTGTTTTGGTTTGTTGTTTTGGTTTTTTTCCTTCCCAGGAAAGTATACTCTGTAGCTCCCAAGCAGCTACAAAGGTTATAATCTGAAAATCTGAACACAAATCTGGACAGGAAGGAATGTGGACTAGCAACAGTGGGTCAGCAATTACAACAGGAACCTGCTATACACTTCCCACCTGACCAGAAATCATTGAAACAGTGACTGATGTTAAGCTTAATTCCTTTACTCTTTTTAAAACAAGATTGTTGTTTGGTATCTTTGTGCTTGCATGTGTAGGGTGATAACACTGGCTCAGATCACTGTTGTCAGGGCTGCTCTGCCTACAGCCTTTTAATTTATTTTTTTTCTTCTGCTGTTACACACGTTTTCTCCAGGCGTTTGTACAGTCCCAGCTGCATCTGGATGGATTCGTTAAAATGGTTTTCAATGTATTGCATCTGTATCAAATATAAAAGCAATGTTCTCATAAAAAGGCATTGTGTCAGAAATTTCACATGGTCTTGAGGTGATGTGGGTACCCTCCAACTTTTGATTTCTGTTAAGAGAACAGTGGATTCCTTCCCATAAAACTGATTTTTATGGTGTATGGGTCTGCCTACCTTCAAAGTAAGGTGCCATACTTCTGAAAGCTGTTCAGCTGCATAATACATTAAATGTCTCTTTCAAGGTGACTACGGGGAATGTTACTTCTAGTTTATCAAACCTGTTGTCTATTGAATTATGCACCCCTGTGGCAGATTATTTGCAGGCTTTATGCCAGATGGATAGAATTCTCTGTATCAGTATCGAGCCTTGTAAACATCACAAATTCTTCCCAGGGTTACTTACTTATTCCAGATGGCACCCGCTGTGCTCTCTGTATCTTTCTTCCAATCTGTGGGGCTTACTTTTTCCCAAGAAATGAGAATGCTTTAATATTTTACACATTTTCCCTATTTTTATGCCAGTATGTGAGAGTATCTTGACAGAATAAGCAAAAAGTTATTTATATTTATACTCGGTTCACATTGAGTAAGAGAAAAAGGAAATTTTATCCCACTATGCCTTTTTAATTCTAAAGTCATTTTCCTAGTCACCAAGGGCTTTCTGAAACTTAAGAGTAATCATAGCCTAGTGTCTGCTGAACCCTTTGCTTGCAAGAGCTCAGCCATCAGGCTGTCTCTCCTGACTCACATTTGGAGAACATTATGAAGTCTGTGTTATGACACGCCAGTGTTTTTGGAACGTTTAAAATACTAATTTAAGCTATCTCCTAAGAACACTGAGACAGTTTCATGCTTTGGCTATTTGTGAGCTGTAGGACAATACTCTTCTTAAGGATACCACACTAATCACAGGGTCTGTGAAATTCTCATTACGCATCTCTCAGAATAGGGAAAAGGGGAGTAATCTTGACTAACATTAAAAATCAGGGCCCAGCTCTGACAGTCATACTCCCACTAAGTCAGCATGTGTCTCAGTATGAAAATTTTAGCCATGTGAGGAAAGTTTTAAAATATTATTTTTCACTATGCTTTGCATCATAAATCTGGAGCTTAGTTTATGCTTGTTGCATCTGTATTATATAAAGTACTTCTAGAGCTTTTAATTAACCGAGTATGTTTGCATTTCTCTAAACCTTTGGTCAACAAGCTGAACACTGGCTCTTCTATTTTAATCCCAGCTAGGGAACCTTTGCTGTCTCCGGAGTAAAGGAACCAGCTGAAAATAGGCTTAGGAGAAAAGCTGCCTATCTTTTCTTCCCTGTGTCATTTTAGCACTGATTTGGACTATCAGCATTTCCACATTTAAAATGCTGCTTTCTTTTTCTCTTTCTTCCCATTTCAGAGTCCCACTCTTATCCCCAGGATGTCTATGGGTGATTTCCACCTCTTTACCAACCACCTGGTTTTCCAGCCTTACTCAGCAGCCACAACTCTCATGCTCTGACACCCTCAACTTTATCTTCTCCATGACTCTCTCCATTACCACCTCCCAGTAACTCCTTCCTCTGCTCCTCATGCTGCCTTCTACAATTCCCCAGATCTCCTTGGCCCTCGCTTACTCACAGTGGCTTCCTCTGCTCTTTACCTTCCATGCTCTCGTTATCCTCAGTCTGCCAAACAGGCTGAATTCTTCCACAACCCACTTGCTTTTGCCTCCTGCCTAAATAGTGCTGTTTCTTCAATTTAATTGAGTCCCTTGATTCCAGCTTTTCTCTTTTTTTTTTGCTGCTGCTTTTGATTTTCTCCAGCCTGACTGTGAGACAGCTTCTGCCATGCATTTTTTTTTTCTTTTTTTTCAGTTCTCTTTTGTATTTTTCCATGCTGTCCCCAACCATAGGCAAGAATTTCTCAATGGTGTCTACAGACACACCAAACTGCTTCTCTCAAAAGTTCTTCTAAAACCTTTTTTTGCTACTCTTTTCCCAAATCTCAGCAACAAATGCTGTAGTTGTGTACTGAGGATGCTGCCTATCACAACAGGCAGTGCATTTACTAGTCCTTGTACTCCTTTTGACTGGCCCTAACAACCTAATCTTATGCTTAGGCTAAGTTGTTCCTGGCATGGACTCTTTTCTTGTGTTTTTGTGGCATTTAGCACAAAGAGGCTAAGGCATTAAACCATGATGATAATACCCTCACCTGCAGAATAGGCAAATGATCTGCAGTTATCTGCCTTCTGCTGAGATCTACTGAAAGAAGTAGTCCCTTTGTTACCCTTCAGCATGGCAGTAAAAATCCTTTTCTCAGAGCTCAAATCATGTGAATCAGTGTGTGTGGAGCTGCAAAAGCAGCTAGATGGCACCTGTGTAGGTTGCAACGAGATGTTTCTTCTACCTACAGAACTACCTTGCTCTTTTTTCTTAAAATGAATGCAAATGCTCTTCCTTGGAAAGACAAGCAAGTGGCATCAGAGGTTCTACTCATGCTTTGCATAGAGTTGCCATGAAATTATCCTCACTGCTGCTTTGCAGCAGATCTGGGAGGTATTGGCCTGAGATTCCTGAAGGAGAGAATCTCATGAACAAGTGTTCCAGCACCTTTCTCATACAACAGAGTGGTATAGTATAGTCACAGCTCTTCCATCAAATGGCTGACTCCAAAATTCACTTTCAGTTGCCAAAAATTAAGTAACCATGAGGAATGAATTACCATGACCTGGTGTACATGATTTAAAATTGGTTAGCCAATACAATTCTCAAAAAAATGTCTAGGTAAAATAGGAAAAGTCAATCTTCTCAAATGACATCAAAAGCTAGATTAAGCCAGCAAAAAATCTCTTGTAGTCATTTAAAAGGAGAATGATAAAAGGCAAATGACATTTCTACTCACATGAGAATATCCTGTTATTTTTGAGATATTCAGGGCTTAATATACCAGTGATGTACAATATAATGTTTGAAAATTTTCCTGCATTATCAGGTAACTAAATCTTAGCCTAATATTATAAATACCTTTCAAACAGCCAAATCATGCACTCTGCCTTAAAGAGTAAACCCTTATGTCAGCAAAACTGTGTAAGTAAAACTACAAAGAAGATACTCATTCAGTTGTAATTTTCAGACGATATGTAAGAGAAGATATCTAGGTATATTCTGAGTGAAACCTATTTTCTTTCCCTTACCATATTGTAGCAGCTGTTCAACAGCTTTACAAAATTATTTTGTATTTGATACGTTACCTTGACGTGAAAAGGTAAATGATTAACTACCACAATTTAGTGGCAAATAAGCATCCTAAATGTGTAATATAGAACAAATACCTACAAACCCAGGCATAAAAATGATACCATAACAACATTTTTCCATTGCTTTAGTCAATTTTTGTTACTATTGCATAAACAATATTTTTTCCAAGTTGCTTTTCAAAATAGAGGCCTAAATTTTACACAGTTTCTGAAGCAGATTTTCCTGTCCCCTGTCACTCAGAAGAGTGACAACACACTGACTTGTCCCCCAAGCTCTCATGGTCACTTCTGGACACCAGAATCAACAACTGCACTGTCAGACAATGCTATGGATTTTGCTATTTATGACAGCTTTGAACAACATGCAGTGAATTAGTTCCCAATGGAAATTTCAAGGTAGATGTAAGCTAAATGTATTACTTATCTCAGCTGATATGTGACCACAATTTTCCACCACAGTCTTACAGAAAGCTCCTTGGGGCTTATAATGACACAACAGTTGGGAATGTTGTTTTATAAATGAATCCTCTGGAATGAAAATACACAAAAATGAAGAGTTAGTTAAGGATATAAAAAGTAAACAAGTGTGCTTATCTGTATGTTCTTTTCCTCAGAGCTCCATGGAATAAAATACATCAACAGATTCCTTTACATCTGTTTGCACATACAACTCAAACATGTTTGTACATATGATTTTGGCCTAGAATTTATCTTTTAAAAACCACAAACAATCCCTTCTTTATTGCTGGTAATGAAGAAATAAAAAACCAACAGCATATTTCCTTACATGTGTTTAGGCATATTAGACAGTAAATAGATACATTGATATGTAGTAGATATTTAAAGCAACAAAAACTAGGTTGTGCTCTTGTAAGAATGATCAAGTAATAAAAAAAATGCTATTGAGAGGACTAAATCATACTTTGAACAATAAAGCAGAGAAATTCATGACAAACTGATGGTTACACAATCAGTGTTCACTGTAGCGAGGAGGAACATTAGATGTCTTGTAATTCCTATGGATTGCTGTGCAATGAGATATTCAACATTTTCAGCTTAAGAAAAATGCCTGTGTGTCTAGGAGAAAATGATGTAGTAAAAGGAAACCCTCTGTTTCTTTATTTTGAAGTTAAAATTTAACTCCAGTCATTTATTTTTACTGTAATGTCTCAAGTGGTGTGGTAGAATAGATGATGCGTAACCATTTCTGATTTATGCAAAAGCTTTATTAATGTACAAATTACATAAGTCAGGACAAAAACTTGCAACCTTATCTTGGCAAAGATGGGTTCTTACTATAGCATTTGGTTGTGATATACGATGTGCTTGTTTTGGAAAGCACAAACTATTCACTTAGTGTCAAGTATCTGAAAACTCTTTTGAATCACAGTCTGTTTATTCCCCCCGTTTTACTGCCACTTACCTATATCAAGAGACCTGATATTCCATGAAATTTCACACACTGAATTAATATTGACTTGGATAGCACTAGCTGAGTAAAACCGAATTAAAGATTCATCATAAGGGGTAAGTAAGAAATGCATGAAAAGGAGTTATTTCATCCATGCAAATCTTCCAATCCCTGTCCAAAACCTGGATATTGTGTGTTAAGTTCAAATTTCACGATGTGAAGCCACAAGGCAAACTAGTCAGTTCCAGCAGGATTTGTGCATCTGTTTCTTCTAATACAAAGTTGACTGTTCACAGAACGGGAGCCTTAAAGCTCCACGTGGGTCCACAGTTCCTGCAAATAACACTCAAAAATCGTAATCACTGACAGAGATCACACAGGGAGTATTTTCTAACTTGTTCTGTGCTTTATACAGTATACTGAGTATTGCAATTTTAACATTTTTGTTCAGACAGTCAGTAAGAGAATAAATTTTCTTTCTTATTTGTATGACTCAGTAAAGCAAAAGAGACAGAAAGCTACACATGCAAAGTACAGTTTAAAATGAAAGAGTTTCAAATGTTTTTTTTGTGAAAGAACCTCAGAAGGAAGTTTAAATCATTTGGTGAAATTAAAGGTGCAGGTAGTTGGTAGATATTTCCATATTGCTTTATGTTTCATGTAAAATAATTTTTGATACCAGCTCCTTTGCCAGAGATTTTTTTTTTTTTAAGTTAAGGTCTGCTGGTACCTCATTCCTGAACCAAACCATGCCGGCTGCTAGCCATACTAAAACTCAGTGTAAAAATAAATCCGAGTAACTCCTCTCCAAGCACAGCTCATGCAGATTTGCTCCTCGGGATGCGATGAGCCACTCTCTCCTCTCGCTGTCCCCACACACGCATCCTCCCGCATCCCCGGGAGCTGGGGGCTGTCCTCACCCGCGATGCTGCCTGAAACGTGACCTGGCATCTATAAATTGTCCCTGCCTGCCAGACCTGACCCTCGGTAGCCTTTCTGCAGCCCCGGCCGGGTCATCTGCCCACGACATGGATGCCTAAGGAGGTGCGGGGATGCAGGTCCCAGGGGCGAGACCTCCTGCAGCGCTCATCTCCCCCTCCTGGCTTTTAATCAGTGTGCCTATCGGGTTAAAAGTAACGGGTTTCTAGCATTCCACTCTGGTTTCACGTCTTGCTTTTGGTTTAATTCTCCACGCGGCTCTAAAACGAAGTTACCCGACTCCCGCAGCCGCGCTCACCCGGACCTGCCGCTCTCCAAGATTTCCGCTCGGAGAACCTAAAAAAAGCGAAACCGAACGCAAACCTCAAACCACCCCAGCGGCTCCCGCCCCGTCCCCACCAGCCCAAGCGCAGGGCTGCCGGCAGGTCCCGCATCCCACCCACCAACCCCGGTCCCGGGGCCGTGCGGTGCCCGCTGCGCCCCCCCGTCGGGCGGGAGGCGGTCCCGCCGCCGGGCAGAGGGAGGGACCGGGGCGCTGCGGCGGCGACTTTGCTCTTTAAATCGCTTTCCAAAGCGGATTACGGCTGATCCCTCCACGTCACGCCGGAGTTGCCCGGGGGGCAGCTCGCCGCCGCCGCTCGCTTCTCCTCCCCGCGGGGCGTCGGCGGGGCGGGGCGGGGGGACGGGAGGGACACACAGACACACACGCACAGACACACACGACGAGGGCGGAGGGCGGAGGGAGCGGGGGG
>VYZX01030602.1:122307-134268 GCA_013401335.1 Brachypteracias leptosomus
CGCCGTGCCAGGGGAGAGCGAAGCGCTACCGGAGCCCCGGCCGTCAAGCCGCCTCCCTTCGCATCCCTCTGGGAAGATAACGGTGTCCGCCCCGGCACCTAGGACCCGGCTGGGAGGTCCTTGTCGCTCCCGGAGCTCTCGAAGGAGCAGCAGCCTCTCATAAAGTCGCAAGGCTGTTGGCTTTCCCATCCCATCTAATGACTCTTCCTCCCTGAGTTTTTTCGCCCCAGTATCTGCACACCTTCTTTCAGTAGGGTGCTTGGAGAGCAGCATCTCACAAACTAGGTGTTTAGTTGCCTAGATGCTGATACATCTGTGATACAGCTACACATTTCCAACCAAACTCAGCAAACCGAGGGTGTGAGGGGCCAAAGTACCAAAAGAGCACAGGAGGACTCCTAAGGAGTCACCGAGCCCGTCCCTGGTCACCTGTGGGGCTGCTACTTCTCCCAGCGATGCTGTGAGGGGTAACAGGTTCCCATCTCTCCCTTGGGAACCCCTCCGAGAGCCAAGCTGGTGGCTGGGAGGTGAGGGTGAGCATGTGCCCTGATTTACAGCCTGCGCCATTCAGCAGAAGTCAGCGGGTTCTTTGCCAGGCAGGTGTTGTGAAGCCGATCATGCCTGCGATGGAAATGGTGACGCAGCGCTCGAGCTGGGTCTTGGGTGGCTTTCATCGGGCAAAGAACACTGGAGGCTTTGGTGGGATTCATTCCCGTGAGGGAGGACAGCTCATAGCACATGAGCTTCCAAATTCCTCCCCTGATCATTTTGACATGCATGTGTCAAACAAGCGAGTGGTTAAATACTGTCTGTGTATTACATAACCACGAAGCAAAGGACATTGTAGTTGTTCCGTGTAGATAGTGATCGAGTATCTTAACCACACACCTCCTGTTACCTGATGTAAATGCTTGATCTAATTTGCTGCCTGGCTGAAGTTTGTTTGACTCTGCATATGGCATGTCCTGAACAGGAGGAACCAAACAGGTGTCAAACTGGTTTGGAAAAGTTTGGGTAACTAAGGAGGGTGGCTTTGAGCTGGCTGCAGGCGTTTCCTGCTGATTTTGAGGAGGACACATACCTTAGTCAGATCCTGAAAACCAGCACATCTGCGTGGTGTGCTAGCATGATAACTTTGTGAGGAGAGCTCAGAACCTTATCTTGTGCTTGTGCTTTCTTGCCCATTTAGGACGAATACTTGTGCGCTTAAGCATCCTTTGAGATAGTATGTATTTAAGCAAGTGAACTTTGGGAAGTTGGGATGGTTGTAGTTCTGTCATACTCTGGCATTACACTCTTTTTTGTTGCTCTGAGGCATGCTTTTATACACATTGATATATTAAATACTGGAGGATTCCCTAGATGAATTTAAACATGAATATTTTTCCCTGTCTCCTTTACATTGGCTCAGTACACTTGTTATCGGCAGTGTTGTTAAACTAGGGCTAGACTAAGAAAACTGTGTGAAAACTGTGCCTCTCCATATCTGTTCTCCAGGAATCTTAACGTGTGTTTTTATAGTGATGAATGCCTGTGTTGTTTATAATTACATTTAGTGGTGCAGAGACAAAATAATTACAGGGGATGAAGCTGAATTTAGTTTTGTTTTAAACATCGACCGCTTTTGTGTCTTCAACAATAGCAGACTGCTATTAGAGGCAGAAGAACACCTCCGTTTTTATTTATGGAATCCTAGTTTGAATTTTCAAGGCAAACTATGAGAAAATATCTTTTTCTTGTTCACCTTTCACTTGATGCAGAGTAAAGCTTTTGAGTGTTAATAGTTTTTACAGACGTTTACTCTTCAAAGTGCACCCTTGTTTGTGTATTCATACAGCCACAAACCTTTGCTAAGGTGCACAGGAAACTCCCTCAGCGACTAAAACTGATTACAAGGAAAAAAAAGAGAAATATTTGAAAATTAAACATTGCTTTTTATTCAGAAAATGTGCTCATAGTTTTGCAGGTGGAAAGTAATAAACTGTGAACCTTCAGTTCAGTAACAGAGGAAGATAAAGTTATTTTAATGAAAATTCAGTATTGTATGTGTTAACTATTGGCAGTGTAAAAATACTGCCTAGATTTAATTTGCTTTGATTTAACCGTATGAATGTGTTAATGAAAAAAAAAAAGAGCTCTATGCCAATTTTTGAAGAATCATATCTCTCTTCTTCAAAAGATAGAGAAGAAAAAATAATCTCTTTGAGTTTTATTTGCCTAGGTAATTTAGACATTAGAGTGATATGTGCTGTAGAATTGCACAAGTGAAGGAGAGAGTGGAAGAAGAATTAACTAGGAGACAGAGCTTCATCAGCATCCTCTGAGTGGATATTTGAAAAAGCAATGCAATTTCTTAAGTATGCAACTGAAGATGGTGGAAAATGCATGCAGAACAAATAGATTTTGTTTTCCTTGATTTGCAGATCTTGTTAATTTTAGTTTGAGTTGTTTAAGGATTGCTTGTCAAGTCATATGCCAGGTAAGAACTGTGCTGAGAAGTTGTCAGAGTTCAGTGGGAAGAGTGTTGGAGCTGTACTTTCCCATACAGGAGACTGTGTTTTGGTCAATAGATGTGTTCAGGTCTGGGCATCAATCATCTCCCAACCAGCCCAGCAGCTGAATGATTTCACATTTAACCACTCTTGGTGCTGTTATGCCCTTCCAGCAGTCCTTCATGAGGGGGGTTTTAAAGTATTACAGGAGCTGTACCACCGTTTTGTGGAAGATGCCAAATGCCCTCATAAGATCTGCTGTAATATTAAAGTATTAGGAGCTTGGAAAAAAATTGCAATGACAGAATGTGCTTTTTTTCGTCTTTCCTATTAAGATATTAGTGTATTTTTTCCCTTCAGGATATTTGCTTCAAAGCAAATTCTTCTAAAAGTACAGTATCTTTCCTAATATTAAAAAATGCATAATTCACTTGATATTCTGGGAATTTGGGATCGAATTGGGTGTGTTGCAGATGCTAAATGATTTGTAGGGGAAGTTCTCATTTTTAAAGAAAAGTGTTTTGATATCTATCAGATTATAGAAGAGTTTTTTTACTGTTGCTTCCGTTCTGATTTCACATTTCAGAAAAAAAGGCAGTGTTATTGAAAGAAGAGCAATGTGGAAGAAACAGCAAATTAGGACATGAAGATGCTACATGCAAGAAGCTTAAACTCTAGGCCATAAACAAGTGTAGGTCCCAACAAGTGCTCCAGTGTGACAGTGACAGGCTTGATGAGAATGAATTTCAGCTTTTGTTTCAAAAATTCTGGAAAAAGAATGGCTTTATCTCAGTGAGTGGCTAGTCTCCTTCTAAAGTAAAGTAAAATGCCTAAAAATTATGCTTTCTGTAGCATTTCATAGGAGACTGGTACTTGTTATCCAGCAAGTTCACACCTTCTTTTTTTTTAAGGACTATTGGAAGCAAGTGAATAGAGGAATGTAAATATTATTGTTATTATTATTGTCTGCACTGGGAGGAGGCCTATATGTTTAGTTTCTTTCATAACTGTGGGTTGAATACATGGAAATGCTCTGATATAGTTATTATTAACTGTCCTAAGACAGTTATTTAAGCTTGTAAATGTTATACGATTTGAACAGAGACTGTTCTTTGTGTCTTGCCTGCAATAATCTTCCTCCCACTTAGCAAAATTAAATGCAGTATTAAGTCCATGTCCCCACAGATTAACAGGATCCAATTATTTGAATTTTTTCTGCTTACTGTAGCTCTGTATTTATTTTATAAAGAACATGGTGATTTTGCGGCGTTAGAAACCTCTCTATTTTACAGGCACTCCTTGTAGTGTTAAGGCAGGCATATGCCACCAACAGCTTTTGCTGTACCTCTCTGCTGATTTAGTGTATATAAAACCTAGCAACAGTGCTTAAAGGTCATTTTTTTTTCTGAAGATATAATAAATTAAAAGCTAATCTCTTCATTTTTATTGGACAACCCTTCCTCCCAGCTCACCCCCTCCCGTGTTGTTCAGCATCCTATGTCTGTTGTATTTAGTAGATTCCTGTGTCTGTTGTATGTAGTAGAAGGCTGAGGAGTGGTGTTACCCTTTTGGCAACAGGGCTTGCCACCTTCAGGTGCAGTATTGTCCATAAATCTTACTGCTTGCATGTGGGCAAGGAATTCCCTGGGATGTTCCAGGGCAAAGGTCCACCAGGGATGCCCATGTTTTAGCAATTTCCTGCAGCATTTAAAAAATAATAGATGAATTTGTCTTCTCAGTATCTGAGAAGAAAAAAAATGTTGCTTTTTTTCTCCAAACTTTTTCTTTTTTTGGATAGACTACCTTCCACAAAGGACTTTAAAAAAAAAAAAAAAAAGATGTCCAGTGGGAAAGTTTTAAGATTCTTGGTGCTATTGTGATTAGTGTTTTTGTAAGATCTTCTCATGAAAGGGTCTCTGAATGGTTCTTGCATGAAGACAACTTTGGGGTAACTAGCTATTGCTTGTTACCCCAGGTACCCACCATCGTTCAACCACAGTCATGAGATGTTACAGTTTGTGGGCACATTCAACAAATACATTGGTTCAAACTGTTTTGATGTGTGTTTAAGGAGTAACTGAAAAATGAGTCACTGACATTGTGCTTAAGGGTGCATTGAAGTGGTTGCCTCTGGCTCTTGGTACTAGAACTGTAAAGTGAATTTGCAGTGTCCTTTCAGGCCTCAGGCAACAAGCAGTAAATAAAGAGAAAAGTGTAACACTTGTGATCTCTCCAGGGACTGAGCTTTGCAATTTTATAAACGTTTGGTGTTTACGTGCTTCTCTAGTAATGAGCACATTTCAGGCACAAAGAGAAGAACAGAAAATCTCATGGCCATAATTATGGCCATAATTATTGCCATTTTGCCCAAATTTAACCATTTCACTCTAACTCTTGAAAATACATGTTTCTTCTGCAGTGTTACAAAATGGGCTGTTTGTAACTATGCAAAAGTGGGGAACATACCCAGCTGAGAAGTGAGTTACAGGTAGATCTAGTTTATTTTTGACATGCCTTCATCTTTAAAGTTTAGTTATATCCAGATAGATGTAACTTGGAAAATACTGATGCCATTGAATAGTTTAATATTAAATCTTTGGCTGCCTTAATCCAATGTCAAGTGACTTTGGTCAGGAATTGGAGACTGATCTGTTGTTTTCTCTTCTGAAGTGTCTGTCACACTTGAAGGCAAAAGGCAATAAAAGACACTGCCTGAATATCGTAGACTAAAAAGTAATTAAAAGAACATTGGGACTGGTGGTAATGAGACCAGATTTTGGTGAGATACAGTATTATTGAGGAGAAGCTACAGGATAAAGTCCCTAACGTTTCTCTGTGAGGTATTGTAAGATCCTGAAATATTACAGTACGCTTTCACAGAAGTGTGTACTCCTTAATTAAGTTATTGGAAAAATAATTAGATCCCAAGGCAAATGACATTTGACAAAGGCTTATTTTTCGAGTTGCTGGGAAATCCTTTTAGCTAACAGGTGAAATGTCAGCAAGTGAAAGACTGGAAGCAGGTTAGAACTAAATTAGAAATACACCCCAAAGCAGAAAGACCAAGGACATGACATAAACACTTTCCAGGTAAGAATAATATGTTCCACCTTTTCAACCTTAAACATCACACAAAGGCTGTGCCAAGAGACCAGAACCAGTGTACAGCAGTATAGCTCACACCAATAATATGAGTACTCAAATTCGATTTAAAAAAAGTATCAGAAATGTTTAACATAAATCTCATTTTTCCACCAGTCTTACCATCAGTGCTACATTTTTTTTCATTTTGTCTCTTTTTTTTGGCAGAGTTGCATCAATTTGGCTTGATCTGTTTGGTTCCTCAAATGTTAGGGGAAATTTGTAGGAAACAAAAAAAAATCTGAGGACAAAA
Organism: Brachypteracias leptosomus; assembly: GCA_013401335.1. Lineage (NCBI taxonomy): Eukaryota > Metazoa > Chordata > Aves > Coraciiformes > Brachypteraciidae > Brachypteracias > Brachypteracias leptosomus. Next base: position 128,194 of record VYZX01030602.1, read on the forward strand.
ATAGCAAGTCAGTCCCTAAGCTATTGAATAATTATACTCCATTTATCTTAATTTGCCTTTATTTAACTTTTAAAATAGGTTTGGTTTTTTCCTTCTTCATCGTTATCTAAGCAAACTGGTAAGGCAAGTACCCTCTTTTCTGGTCACATGTGACCCATATTAATTTCTCATCATGTATCTGAACAGAAGATAAAGGCAGAACTTCTTCTATTTCTGTAGTAATACAACAATAATATAACAGTCTCTATATATTCATATATTATTCATTGCAATGTCATCATTAGTAGTATAGCAGCATTTTTTTGATCCACATGCTGAGGATTTTCCATCCTAAGAATCTGCCTGTACAATATAAGCTGCCGTGGTTGCTCAGTGTGGCCACATGTATTAATTACCAGTCTCATTTTGCCACTTGCAGTATCTCTGCATTACTGGGTCGTTTGTGTGAAGAGGGAAGGGACAAGACACATTTTGTGCAATCTCTTATGGTTCCTGGTGTGTGTGTCTATATTGCATCTTGAGCAACCACTGTGTCCAACCCAGTTGGTGGTATGTAATGTGTACGTAGGGAGCTGATTGCTGCAGGACCCTCAGCCTGCATTGCAAGTGGGGCACTCTTGGTAGTGTCTCACTGTGTCACTTTCACACATGAGATTGAAGTGTTGGTGCCTGGGCTGTGGGCCCCAAGTTGGAGTTGATCTATGGATGAGTCACAACCCAGCAATATGTGTTGTCCCCAAGTAGTTTCAGGCCCCATAGACAGAACCTGGCCCACCTGTGTGAGGTCCTGCCCTCCCCCAGGGAATGATGGTTGGGGTGGTGGGTGAGGCTAGAGCTGTATCAACCAGGAACCAACCAGTCTGGGAGAAGTAATGAGTATCTGATCAGTTTGAAAAGAGTTATTGTGGAAAACAATTCCTGTTGGGGGCAGTCAGAGTGAGTTCCTATTGGGGGCGGCTTGCTGAGCTCTCTCTCAGTGGTGTGTTCCACCTTGGCTGATTAAAGACAAAGAGCAAACAGATGAAGAATAAAAGCTGAAGGTATGCTGAGGGGATGTTGCTGAGTTTGGTGTTGGCCTGAGAAAGAAGAGAGCTATCAGCACAGAGATTCACACCAAAAAGAACCTCTTCAGTTCAGTAAATCATTAACATGTACTTCATGCCGCTGGTGAAGAAGCAAGGTCTGAAAATACCAATCCACTGCTTTTGGCCATTTTTAGCAACATTTTTTTGCTGCTAGCAGGAGCACGCTTCTCCAGATCCACCACTTCAAAACAACTTTGGTACCACAGCTGCTGCGGAGTCTGAGGCAACACGAACCCATTTTTCAGTGTGAACATTCTAAGCGTTCTCACTTTGTGCTTCCTAAAGCAGTGATAGACTGGACAAATTTAGGTACTCTTTCATAGATCTGCTGGCCAGGGGGGAGTGAGTAGATTTTGTCTAGATTGAAAACAATGTCGATATTTGTTGCCTGATTGTTGATCAGCCACCGCAATTCAGTAGGATGGTGTCATCCGCCTGTTCGTATAGTTGAAGGAAAATAAGATTCCACGTAGTATCTCTTTTCAGTTTTTTCTGTCTACCAACCATTACTGATGCTGAAGATTGATTGAGGGACAGAGTTTTTTTTTTAACACTGTGCCTCTGCACTAGATATCTAGGAACATATGCTTACAATCTAGCTTCCAATGTTTTTTTGACTCACCAATCCCATAAGGTTTTCTGTTTGAGATAGGGAATCAGTATATATAGAAGCAGAGGCTTCCCCAATTCTATCCAGCCATTTCAATATCTCTGTTTTGTTTTCCATGAGCTTAGAACTCAGTTTTATTAGGAAGTATTTATAAACTGCCAATTCTGAACTGTCCTATACTATCATAAGTGATTTTATTGTGGCAGATGTAGTCAGTTCCACTACTTTTGAAAAAACAGGTTGTGTTTTAAGAGTTAAATGCTGTAACTGTTGAAAAAAATCTGGGATTATATTCTCTCCTTTCTTCTCATGGCACTGTGGAAGACTGACTTTTGTCGTGTTTTTGCCTTTTGGGTTTTTGACTCAGGTATAATGGCTAAGTAACAGAAATTATCTGCTGCTTAATAGTATGGTAGATGTGACCTAGTGTAGTTCAAGCTAGTAAATTACTGCAAGTAATTAGCGTGTCCTTTGCCATCTTTTGAACTCAGCAAGATCATTATATTGCTTTTTTTCAAAAATATTGTGCTTCTATTTAACTTTCTTTGAATAAATTATAAACTATCTGCTTATGTACTTGCAGTAGTGGAATGTAGGGTAGGATGCTGCTCATGCAACTTTAGGTGCCCCACATGAGCCAGATCCCATTGCAAGTGATGGAGTCCTAGCCAGTACAGTCAGTGAAGTTTAGAGAAATAGTCACCCTGTCCTAGATTAGGTGTTTGCATTGGTTAAACCAAACAGACCCCACCAACTGTAGTGACTAAGTCTTGATTGCCTGTCACTTGAATTGAGACATGTGGCTCATGTGCAGACACTTGCATCCCAGGCACCTCAGATAATGAGTTCTGCTGCTGTCACAGTGAACATCTATTGATTATTCACACAGCCAACCATGAGATTTGAGTGTTTGTGGCTGTAGATGAAGTTGTGAGATTTCCCATGCTGGATACCAAAACATACTACTTTTATTACTGTTTTCTGCTTGGTGCTTTAGGTATATGCTGGATCCCCACACGTTGGAAGTTTAGGAATATTGCAGGTGACTGCTGGTTCTTTTTCCTTCTGCTTTCTGTTCACTTCCTCTCTGTTATACAAGTTGTTTCTCCTGTTTCAGCAAATGCCAAAGATTTTATGTTCTTCTCTGGAATTCTGAAGATTGTGTTCAATTACTTTGACAGAGTCTCTCTGATGTCCTCCAGAATGAAATCAGGAATTTATTTTTAACCCCATGGGTACTTGGGTATGACAAGAAAATTGTAACCTTCTTTTACTCTAGTCCTATTCTCTTGTGTTTGGCATTCAGAACAATTTTAGAGAAACATTAAAAATGCTTCTTCCTAACAAGTCCCTTGGGGAGAATTAAAAATTTATGGACCACCTGCAAACCTCTCTTAGGAGAAAGGTGGAAGAATAACTAACAGAAGAGAGCAGGCATCCAACATTGATAGCTGTGCAATATCATCACTGTTTACACAATGTTTGTGTGTACAGATGAAGAGCAGTACTAAATGGTACTGAGGTGAAAATACTTCTGCTGCATTTGATATCTTAACTATTTTTACCTATTCGTAGGCCTTGACCAGGAATATAGAATTACAGAATAGTTTGGGCTGAAAGGGACCTTAAAGATCTTGTTGGAACTAGATGATCTGCCCATGGGAAGGGAAAAAAAAAATAATCAGGCAAATAAATGCTCCTGGGATGGTTCTCAGCATCGTGTGTGTAATTCTTGTTTATGTGGCTGTGAGGTGTTTTGTTTCTGGCTTTTTTTGACTCAGGAGGTATATGATGACTGAAGGGAATAGCAAGTGAGCTGAGAAACAGTGATGGGGAGAAGAGCCAGATGAATTGGGGCTTCCAGACTCTGGAATCTTGCAGACTTTCACAGTCCAGGAATCTCCATGGTTTTGTGGCAGCAGATGTGAAGTGTGATGCTGGCTGGAGAGGTACATGCCTTCTCCCTCTAGTGGTTATTCCCACGTCAGGATACTGGCCAGCTACTGTGGTCACGGTGTCAGGCCAGAGCAAGGTCCAAGGGCTGGTGCAGAGTCTCTGGTCTTGCAGCTGCTCTTTGCATGTATTAGTGCGTTTGTGTGTGTTTTCTGTTTCTTTTCCAAGGAGCTGTGTACATGGAATATATCAACAGGCTGTAGGGATGGAGGATTGAGAACCTAGCTGTCAAGAGAAGGACAGAGCTAAGACCTTCTTGAGCAGCCCAGCAGTCACGCTTTCTTCTGTGGTGTGATGTGCTGTGCAGTTTCAGGACATTGGTTTTGTTCCTGGGACTCTTTTTGCATAAAGTATTCAAAAAAAGAATTATGATTAATAACCAGAGTGGGGTTATTTTCTGTGGGGTTTTTCTGTTTCCCCTCCTCCTCTGAGCATTTGTGTACGTGAGGCATGAGGCTGCGGGAAGAGAAAGATGATTTCATGGTAAAATCAGAACAACCCTTGTGGGGACTGGATTTTGCCTTTTGCCTAGGATCTCTGTCAAAAGTACCACAAATCACACCCACAAAGTGTTTTACAGTAGTTATTCCTTGTTTTGGGCACCCAGCTTCGCATAAGAGCGAGGCACGCAGAGGTAGAACTGACCTCTGTGGTAATAGTGGTTAAAAAAAATAAAAGTGTCATTTAAATACCAGAGGCTGATGGTTTTTCAGCTCAGGCATCCAAACTGAGTTGCATCTGAAACTGCTGGGGTTTGTGCTGACCACATTTGTAGTAATTCCTTCTTACCTCACTGGCTGTTATGAAAATAAATGTATTAATTCTAAGGAAGCATCTGAATGATAGCATGAGAATTGTCATAGGACATTATGTCCTATGCATGATGTCCTATGACACTTCTCATGCCACCATGCAAGACGTTGCTGAGCTCTGCTGATTAGCATGCAATAGATAAATCAGGAAGACATGCATTCAAGAATCAAGATAAAGCAAAATGTGAAATCATGGCTCACTTATATGTAGTAATTGAACTAGGATCTCCTGAAAGAAGAATTGTGTAATAAAGACTGCAATCATTACACTTGCACGCATGGGACTAAATTAACAATTGAGGCACCCTCAAATGTAGGGCTTCTCCTAACCTCTGTGGATCTCACTTTGTAGTGTAATGCCAAAAACTAAAAAAAAAAAACCAACACCCACCAAAAACCCAAAATATAAAACAATATGAAATTGAACATGAAATACAGATGCACGTAAAAAAAAGTGAAGCTTTTTGACCCATGTGATTTATGTAATGGAAACAACCAGATAGAGACAATTTGTTTTGGTGAAGATTTGTTATTCTAGTAGGTGTAAGCTTGCAAGCCCTAGACTAGGGTTTTTTCTCATATTTTTGCTGCCTGCTGCAGATGGAAGTTTCATAAGTGCATTACTTGGTGGCCTGAGGGAAAGCCTAGCTAGCTGGTGTCCAGTATTATATGGTCCAAAATGTGCAGCGACCTGAGAGACCTCCGTCATCAGCAGTATGAAAATTGCTGCAGACCTCCAGAGAGGTCATGTCTACAACACATACACTCATATCTAAATGCTTTAAGGAGAGATGCTCTTCCCTGAATGCTGCATTCTTGTAGCTTAGCAGCAGATAACTTGGCTACATGCCAAGGAACTGAGGGAAGCAAAGGCAACCACTCAGATGTACTTGACAATGTAAAGTAATGCCAAGTGGTTTATGTGAAATAAATAAATAAGTTGATAAGATTTACCTTTCTTAGAAGGTTAAAAAAAGGGAAGAGACGTTTTAAATAGGTTTTCCTAAAGATAATTGACTTTCTATAAATGCCTCTTTGATTTTTTATTTTATTTTTACTTTTTTTAAGACATCTGAAAGCGTGTGTGTCTTAACATTTGGTCACAGAAAGGGTGATATGGAGTAGAAGGATGGTTATTTGGGTTATGTAGGTCCTGGACGCATTTGCATCCTGAGCCCCTCACTCCTTGTGGCTTCCTAGTGAATCCGTTTCTTGACTGCCTTAGTAAAACAGGCCTAATAGTGCTTCCCATATGCTGGCATATGGGTAACACCATCTGCATAGGGATATTTGTTTATCCTTGCAGTATTTTAGGGTGTTCGTCTGCAGCTTAATGGGTGAACACAGAAGTGGTTACCAAGTTAGTCATAAGGTATCATGTGCATGTTTCTGCACACAGGAAAAGCACGTGGTAGGACCTGAGAAGTGCCTAATCCTGAAACGTACAGCTGGGGTATTCCTCTTGTAATTAATGACTTGATTTCCATCAGCCACTGGGGTCTGTTGGGTACACCTTGCAGATTTGTCCTTCTAGGCACAATGTTCACACTAGTCCCGTTGACCTCAATTGTTCCATTTACTATTTCAGGCAGTTTGGTTTTGATGCACTTAGTTG
>VYZX01030605.1:3489-13828 GCA_013401335.1 Brachypteracias leptosomus
TTTATCAAAGAGATGGGGAAGAAGGAATCACTTCTCCCTGAAAGGGTAAGTTTTTCTGGATATGCCTGCCTGGAGACACTTGGGTGGAGCAAGTAGCGAGTGCCAAGTCATGCCTTCTTATTCCTTTGGAGTCCCACACCAGAGGATCCATCAGACCTCTGTCGGATGCAAGAAGTTGGCATCCAGTGTTGATGTCATGCACTATGGCTGTTCTGCTACAGGAACAGCTGAACAAACTAAGCATATAGTACCTGCCCAGATGTTTTAGCCAGATTTTCTTACCAACGCTGTCTGCACTCAGGACAGTTGCAGCCACGATGTTAATGTGACTGAACAGTACAAATCTTAGTCATTATGTCTGAATGATCAGCAGCCTCTGAAGATAACCAAAAGTTTATCTAAACACACAGAACTTTCCTGAAAGTTGTTTTTTTTGCTAGTAAGAAAGAAGTGCAAGACTTAACTGAATATTTAACCACAAGTCAGTTCTTTGAAGCATGCTTATTTGAACCAAAACTCATTGTAGTGCCTTGGAGTCTTTCAGCCTCCTTCAGCAGCCTTTGAGTCAAGCCAGCAGCACTGATGAGCATCATTACAACTTAAACAGCTGCTTCATAATCAGTTAGAGATGCTTTTGTCATATGAAAAAAATGTATTTCTTTATAGATTAGCTCTCAGTACCAGCACACACCTCTTCTCTGAACTTATTTATGTGCTTTAAGATGCACCATAAAATCTAGAATAAAGACTCTTTAAACATTTTTTTCTTAAAATGAGACAGAGCAAGAATATGTTTATTACTTAAAAGCCTCTTCTGCAACTTTACATTATCCAAAGATGTGCCTTGGATAACAAGCTGATATATCAACAAAACATAAAACTGTTTCAGTGATTTCTGAAAATGGACTTGGGATTTTTTTACGCTGAATTGTATCCTCATAGGCTTGAGTAAACATATGTGGAGCTCTCTCACATAAGTGTTTTCTCCAATCAAGCCCTTTGTTACTCTAAATATCACTTAGAACTCTTGATTTTCTATATAGCAGTAATTGCATAACTGTCCTTACAAGGTGTGACAAAGCCATTAAATAAATCATAAGATTACTAGGTGGAGATGGAGCTACCACTTTGGCAGGTACCCGTTTGCTAACACAAAAATATCCCGGTTTCAAAGCAGATGACTTGTGTATCAAAAATTTTCCAAACAATCTCATCTTCCAAATTATCTATGAGTTGGTCTCTGTCTTTGTTACTTGGCTCTCAAACCAGCAAAGCTGATTTTACAAGAAACACTAGAGGAGGCAATCATAATTTGCATTTTATTAATATAAGCTAAAACCCATAGATGAGATGTTAGATACCAGTTAATTTAATCCACTGAAGTACAAGGGAGAATGTTGTACAGGGTTACTCAATTTCAGCTTTTAAGGTTAAGCTGTCATCAAACATATCAATTAAAGAAAAAGATCTGAAATTATTCAGAATTATGATTATTTCTGTTGGCTGATTTTGTGTGAACCTGCTTTACTGATTAAGTATTGTTACTTAAATCTATCAACTGAAAACAAAACCATGAATTAGACTACTCAAGAGTGCAGATCAGGTTCAGCTCTCCCCAGCTGATAGATTCATTTGACATTTTCTCTCTTGTAACACATTTTTTATGTGTTAAATAAGAATCTCCTTGAAATACAGTAAGCAGTTTCATGGGTAAGAGCTGGACAACCTTACGATTTCTCCACTGTTCCTGAGCAAGCTTAGGATGAGTAAGCTGTTCAGAAGAAACTTACAGAAGATCCTACAACATAAGAGGACTGGAAAAGTAGAAATATATATATACTTCATCTAAATATCATTTTTGTCTGAACTAGGGCCGTCAATCAGTGAACTTGAATATTGCAAAACCTTGTCTATTGTTTGGCAGTGTTCAAGAAGTTCACTGATGAAATATGGTCTAAAATGGATCTGTATGTACTTTTATGCATAGGAATGTCTGTGACTGAATAGTATTGTTTGATAGATTAGATGTGTATAAATGCACACAAGCACAGATTTTCACAAATATAGATATGATTTCACATGGAATCAAAAAGATACACACATTTTTCCAAAAAACTTAAGTTCCCATAAGGTTTCATAAGAATATGATTCTATCCATTTTCCACATACATGAATCTGCATGATATCTTGCCAGAAGTATATCCACTTGTGTACTCCTAATCAAGGAGACCTAAATTCTGCCTTGTACCTCTAGAACAACGCAAAATAAACAGTGTCAGGTTTTAGAGATCAGTTTGCAGATTATTCTGTAATTGTCCACTTCGTTAACATTATTAGCACAGTTCCTGGTGCCTTTCTGGTCACACTAACTAGCCCTCTCCCACTATTGTTTGGACTTTAGCTTTGGGTAAAAAACCATTCTCGGTGTTCAGTTTGGATGTGACCATCACATTTGAATTACAAGAAAGCTTAATTCTCCCAAAATATTTCACCTCGGGGCCAGAAAAGAGTTTCAGTCTGTCTTATTTGTACATATAGACAATGCACATGGTTCCAGTGTATGTACCTGCAATTGATTAATGTCATGTGATTAATTTAAATTTCTTAAATAAATTTATGCAATAAAAACTGCAATAGAAAAGGCAAAGCCTAAGAGCTAAAATATTAATGTAAAGAGTATACATATGAATTAGCTATTTTCTTTGCAACTGTGAGAGTTCAGCACAAGTGTAATAATCACCATACCCAGGCCAGAAAACTGAATGGGGTTCCAGATGAGGTGCATCAGGCCAATGTCCAACTGGACTAGTAGAGATAAAGGCCTGTGACTTTATCATGTGTTTTGCAGAAAGGCATTATAGAGAAAAGGGAGACAAGTTTCTTATGAAAGCAACAGTTCCTGTGGATGAAGAAATCTGTTACTCTATTTTGTAGTAGCCAAAAATAGGTTTAGAGATTACTTCAACCACCCCGCACCCCGCACTGTGTCAAAGAGCTTTACTGCTGGATTTGGTGCCTAGCTATCAGAAATCCTTCTATATCACTCTTTTTTTTGACCTTAAACTCTTGGCAATCTCTGGCTGTCAGAATAAGTTAATAGACAGTCAAACCAAAGAGTTTCCCCAGACTTATAATGAGGACATCAGCCTCTGTGTGCAGATTAGGCAGGGGTCATACGATTGTTTTTTTCCAAGTTTTATAAAGTGCTGTTCAGAAACAATTGAAATCACATCTTTCAAGTATATCATTGTGTGGAGTCATTTAGTGAGGAAAATGAGTTTGGTTTGGTTTTTTGTTTTCTTTTTTCTGTGGGGCATATGATGATGTCAGATAAGATGTAGGGAGAGAAACTTATAGGAGAGGCATAGGACCTTTTTACTGAAAAAATAGGATAATTCATAGGAAATTATGAAGGGAGTTTCCAGTCTTGTCTTATATAGCTTTGGGACTGAAGTTTTATTGCATTTATAGCAAATCTGTTTGCAATATCATTATTACTGGGCTTTACCAGAAGCATTGGTGAATCTAAGATATTTCTGCAGTCATGGAGTGACTTCATATTCCTATGTAGTACTTAAATTTGTATTGCTCATGATCTTGGGCTTTAAAGTGTGTATTATAAAGAGAAAGAAGAGTTAAGCTAGTGCATTCTTTGTCGATATTCTTAGGCATCTTCTGTTTGATTTTGACATGCTTCCTTTCATTTTCTGAGTTATGCTAATAAAACCCCACCTATCACTTCGGATGTACACAGTGAACACACAGCAAATTAAAATTTCACCATTTAAAAACGAAAAGGAAGGAAAAGGAAAAAACATTGAAACACAATGATAAAAAAAAAACCCAAACAAAATCAGGGCTAACTAATGTGGCTAAAGAAGAACGAGTCCTTTGAAGGATGAAGCCTTAGACATGTATTTAGGAGACTAAATTTATGTCTTGTTCTTCCCTGTAAGAAAGTAAGATTACCAATCTTCCCTTCCCATCCACTCCACCACGGGCTTTAAAGAGAAGAAAGTGATACTTTATTCTTCGAGGCATTTGGAGAATCATGTAATATACTCACAGAGTTTGGCCTTGGGTGTTGCATGTCTTGTGTCAGAGCCAAATCTAGAGCTCCTCTGAGGTAGCGATTATATTCACTATTAAAGAATCTACAAACCTGGCTACATTCAGACATTTATTTCACCAGTCTTCATGACCTGAGAGAGAAACAAGTAATCAGTTAAAACCCACACTATTCACTTTTTAGTTTATGCGACTATTTAGGCATGTTCTCAGTATATTTCATGTAGAGTTAGAACATACAAAAAATAACATTTTGAGAATAGACTAAATATTTTTGTGTAGGTTTTTCCTTTTGGGATTACATATATTAGGCCTTATAGTTTGCATCTGATGGTTTGAAAAAGAGAAACAGCAAGCAGAAATAATTGACATGACATTACTCTGACCAGTAATGCCTTTATAAGATTTTGAATATTCCTTGCAGTAGAATTAGGAGTGGTGTCTCATTAGTTTCTAAAACATATATCATGACCAGTGTCCATTCGTCTCAGTCTCCTGATGTTAGAGATTTGTTTAAGGTGTCTTAATGCAGAAAGGGATTATCAGTATAGCAGTCCAAAACTTAGCAGAAAATTCCTAATCTGTAAGAATTTGCTAGCTGCTTGGGTGTTTTACCTCTATTCCTGTTTTGTTGTGTGCTTTTTTTTAATATATTGTTGATAAAATACTTCTATTAAATATATTTTTTTTAATGGTACATGTGACAATATCTAAAAGGAACCAAACAATTACAATGTTCTTGTTATTTCCACAAACAGCAAAATATGGGCAACCCATTTAGCTGAATTATGCAGGGAACATGCTAGATAGGATGTTTGAGGTTGTTCTGAAAGGCAGATGGCAGAACACTGTGATGAGTTCTTCTCTTTCCCTATTTAGAATCATTATTTCAAGTATCACTAAAATTTAATCTTTATTTTCCCTACATCTACCTCTCTATTTTTTCGAGGAAACACATCTTTGGAAGAAAGACAAAATTTAATTTGACATATAAGGAATCAGCATGCCAAAATACAAATACAGGACTCTTTTAATTTGTGTGTCATAAATGGTAATAGATGTACTAGAGGTAGTTATTCAGAAAAGATGTAATTTCCATGAGAATACGAGTAGATGTTGAGAGAGGATAGAGTTATAAAAGAAAGTATTGCACAAAAAAATTTGAAGAACCAAAAGCACAATACCTGTTATAAATCAGCCATTTAGAAAAATTTTGCCCCAGTACAGATTTTTCTACATTGGTGAAGTGCTGCGGCCTGGGCTGTGGCCCCCAAGTTGGAGTTGACCTGTGGATGAGTCCCAACCCAGCAGAGTGTTTTGTTCCCCAAGTGGTTTCAGGCCCCAGAGGCAGAACCTGGCCCACCTGTGTGAGACCCCACCTGCCCCAGGTGATTGTGGTTGGGTGGTGGGCGAGGCTAGAGAGATATCAACCAGGAACCAACCAGTTTGTGAGAAGTAATAAGGGCTGATCAGTTGGAAAAAGAGAGTTCCTGGTTAAGAGAGTTCCTGTTGGGACTAGTCTGAGGAGCTTTCTGTTGGAGGCATCTTGCTGAGCTCTCTCTTGATGGTCTGTTACCCCTTGGATTCTCTGAAGAGAAAGCCCCCTTGGGTTGTCTGAAGAGAAAGAAGAAGAGAGAGCTGGCAGCACAATTGGAGAAAACATAAGAAGCAGCCCTATGAGCCTAATCTTAGATATCCCAGACGCTCATCAACAAAGGCTTTCTGATGTGTGAGTAAACACAAAAACCTTCACATGACTCAGAAGGTCTTCCTGAGGAGATAGAAAAAAGTTAAGGAGCCTCAAATGGATTGTCATTTGAAACAAATACTACTGCCCCTAGATAATTAATCAAAGTCATTTTGTTATGTAACTGAACATAAAGGCAGATTGTAATGAGCTCTTTAAGGAAATGTGCTTATTCTTTAAAGGAATGTACTTGTATTGTTACAGAAAAATGTTAGAGAGAACATGTAGGAGTAAAATTCCATGGAGAAATTACATGGCTTTTAGCAGAACACTATTATTTAAGTGATAGGAAAAGAAGCATAGGAAAAACTTAAAGACTGTGTAAATGGTGGAGATTAAGACAATTTTTTAGTTAGAAGTTGAATAAACAAAATCATAGTAATTTTTTCAGCCTACATTTTCAATTCTATGTTTTATTTGGTCATCTGTCTTACTTCACCATCCTAATGTTCAATATTCAGAGTTAATATTCCTAAAAAGGAGGTATAAATGAGACCTGACTATCATTACAAGCAAAAACTAAAGCACAGGAATGGTCCATATGTGTTTGTCCACACATTTAGATAAATGATATTTAAAAATTCAATATTACAGTTTGAGTACACTATTCATTGCTTTACTAAGTAGGCCTTGTGGAGAGAGCCTTTGCCATGGCCTGGAGAAAGGAAACAACTTTCTCTTCCACAGCTCAGACAAGCAATGTATTTTCCCAGCTTTTCCTTATAAAATATCGTAAAGAATATCAGTGTTCTGCGTATTGTTCACTTGACAAATCACTTTACACAACTTGCCTCTTTCCCTAGACTCTTGTTCTGCTGCTTGAAGAAAAGCATTGAACCTTCTAGCCAATATATTTGACTAGGTTAGTGGATTTTTTTTTTTTTAAATTTTAATTTTAATGAGGGTTTGAACTACTATCCACAAAATTAATGTGGACATTTGTAAACTCTTTCTTCCTTCCAAGTGTCTGTCTTGCCCTTTGCCCCAAATCATTGCATGACAGGGAAACTTTACTCATACAAATGACAGCTAAATGATTGAGGAAAATAAAAAGAAACAAGGAGTAGAATGGTGGGTAGACTTTCTTTAAGTTTCTAAAAGGCCACTTTATTTCACTATTTATCAAGTTTAACAAATATTTCCAGCAATAATTATTTTATGGGTGCTTTTATGATGTCTCAAGCAAGCTGTCCAGTAAATAAATTGCAGGAGCATCAGTAACTGCTTCAGTGTTTTGGCTGTCAGCACATGTTCTATCAGGCAAACAAGACAGATGATCTACTATGTACCAACATCCCTGCATTTCCTATATTAGTGCCCCCTCTCACAGGTCACAAGCTCCTCATAGTATTTCATACAGACAGGGTTAAGTATGCATTTGCCTCCATGCATCACCCAGCTGCTCTAAAAAAAAAAAAAAAAGAATATGTCAAGTTGTTTAAAGAAGTACTAAATGAAGATTTACCTGTTCAGGCCTGTGCTCTACTTAAGAGTGGATATTCTTTTAGGAGGAAAGAAAGGATGGGATATAAAGAAGGAAGGAATTTATCTCAAAACCTCTTCTGTCATTTTCTTCTGTCTAAAACACCATTTACCTTCTTGAATTCTTCAAGCAACCTACACTGTCAGTATGTAAATGAATCACACAGCAATATCAGCTAGATACAGGTTATATATTTGGGAAAAGACTTATTCTTTGTTTTCTTTCCCAGACAAAGAGAAAACCCTGATCTAGCAGTGTTGGGTTTGTTTTTTGTTTTTCCATATTCCCTGAGAGGCAAACATGAGTAAGATCTTTGAGTGTTAGTATTTTATGCTCATCATGATCAGGCCCTAAAAACACTGTCTGAAATTACACTAGAGATCAGGAAGGTGAGGATAACAGCTTTATAAATAATGTCTGCATGTTTAGATAAACCCAAGATATACTCAAGCATTGAGATCTTAAGTCAGGACCTGTCATTATGTATATCATGATTTGATTTATTTTTTTTTAAATAAGTGAAGAAAAATAATTTTCTATTCCAATATATAGACTTTTAAATAACTGTTTTTAATCCTTTTGTTGTTTGCCTCTGAACCTTTTGTTGTTTTTTGTGGTTTGTTTGCTTGCTTTTTACATCCAGCTAGGAATTCAGCTGTCTTTGTAACTAATAGTTGATTGAATGGTCTTAGAACTATGATATAGGTATAGACTACAATAAAAGGAGCATTAGGCTGTCACAGGGTTCAGTTTCTCTTAAGAATGAAGCTACGTTTTCTGACACTAAAATGCAGTAAAATTGTAGCTTGCAGATGGGTAAGAAAAATGTTTTCAAATATAATTTTCAATATGTTTCAAAATAAATGGTACAAAAAGATATGTATTTAATAACTAGTAATTAATGTGATATTGCCATAGTCTAGTAAATATTTCCTCTTACACCTGTTTTGAAACTTGCTTTTAAATAATATTCCTGCAAAAAGACACTGCTATATGGAATGTAAGCTACTATAGTTCTTTAGTCTCTTTATGCTGATCATCCAAAATAAATAGATTTAAAATGTATAATACATAATACCATATATAATACACGGCACACATTTATAACATTCAAACAAGCAGTGTAAATTTGTAAAAAGGCAGATACTTGCACTGTTGTACTGTTCTTTTGTACACACTGTTCTTCAAATGTCTGCAGATATGTATTTAGTGATTGTGAAAGATTTTAGATAGGTTTTTGTCAGCATGTTAAATATCCCACACATATAAGATGCCTAGAAGACAAGGAGCCCCTAAAAAACAAGAAGGCGGTTCAGTCTGTAAGTCCATTCATGTACCTGAATTGTCAGTAGTTATAAAAGTTTTCAACAGGTGTTGAATTGGAATAAATTTATTCATTAAATAATTCTGATCACTCATACATTATTAGGGCCCTTATTTTGTTTAATTTCTTTGCAGGTACATTTAGGCAAAATATCATTATAAAAAATCATATGTTATATAAATGAAATGTTCATTAAAATATTTTTGTAATCTTATCTATTATTTCTTAACAGGAAAACAATTAATTGCCTGTAGAGAGGTGTCTCATACCATACCAGATGTCTTTCTGCATCCTTCTTGTCAGATACTGGTCTGAAGAGATGGACTTTCAGAGGTCTTTTCCATTGTCAGCTGCCTGGTAGCAGGTAGGTAACTAAAATATTCTTGGATACTCCTAAGCATTGTAAATGGTGCTGAAAAACTGTTTAGGCATCTGAATCAAGCCTGATAGTGACAAAACAAAAATTATAGTTTGATAATTAGGTACATATTTTCATAGTTTATATGTGGAGAGGATCTGGGGCTCCTGAGGGGAAAAGAGTTTCAAAGGATAGGTTCAAAGTTTCTACTTGAAATTAACGAAAGTTTCATTTTATCCATTACCCAGATATAGAAGAAATGTTGCACAATTTTCCCCTAAACAAATCCTGACTTAAAGGAAAATCAGCTGTTTTTCCTGATTCTTTCTTTTAGATGTGTGGATTTTTTATGTATGTGCATGTGAGAGAGAAAAAGAATCTATTCTAGGGCTGTCATTGTGATATATGGAAAAAGTTTTCTGATACTTGCCTTGAGATCACTAGTGCCATAGAGAGTATCATACACAAAGATCAAATACTTTTAAAATGCGCTTCAGAAAATTAAATGGGATTTTTAGCCATGTATGTATATAACTGTCTCTACAGGATCACACATTCTTTCTGAATATAAAGAGTAATATAAAAAGTTTGGGTTTTGTTTGAAGAATGAAAGCACCTGTCTACATAAACTCCTTTATATTTTCCGGAGTGAACATTTTGATCTAGTAAGGGTGGTGTACTAACTTCTGGCACAGAGAAAATTGCACGCGTTCTTCAAAACCTATTTTCTCTGCAGATGAGAGGGAAACGTGAAATAGCCAGTGTTGTAAGCCAAGAATGAGGTGTGTGTGTACAACACAATCCTTGGATAACTAGTAGACAAGATAAAATATATCAGTGAAATTAGAAAAAAAAAATACAGTGTCCCCTTTTGTATATAATCTACTTCTTATCACACCTCTGATTACTTTTTTAACAAGGAAAGAAATGTAAGCTTTCTCTTTTTTTCCTTAAAAAAGATGAAAAAACACATTCTGCCATAGTATAGCTGATGAACTTATTGATGTGCATTTACGACCAAATGCCTATGCTGGAACTGAATACGAGCTGTCAATGTGCACTTAGAGCCCAGAAGGCCAACCANGTTGGAAATAAGCTATAAATTGGAACACTAGAAGAGCTGTAAATTGATGAAATTAAACCCAGATAAATGCTTTTTTTATACTGTTTTAAAATATCTTTATAAACACATAACACCTCTGATAGCTAAATCCTCTTCTGGTTTAATTACGATTTGGTAATTTGGTGTAAGTATTATTCTCAACAGCATAATACTGTATTCTGCACATTGGAGAAAAGACAAAGAACTGGAATATTCACATCTGGAGTACTGTGTCCAGTTCTGGGCCACTCAGTTCA
>VYZX01030606.1:6378-18605 GCA_013401335.1 Brachypteracias leptosomus
GTAAAGAACTTCTTCCTAATGTCTAATCTAAACGTCCCCAGATGCAACCTGGGGCTATTACCTCTTGTCCTGTCATTAGTTACTTGGAAGAAAAGAACACCACCAGCCTCACCAGTCTCAGTCCCTTGAGCCTTTTTTTCTCCTGCCTAAACAACCCCTGTTCCCTCAGCTGCTCCTTATAAGACTTGTTCTTTCAACACTTCAACAGCTTTGTTGCTCCTTTGACATGCTTCAGCACCTCAATGTCCTTCATGTAGCGAGGGGATCAAAACAGAAGCCAGTCTTCAAGATGCAGCCTCACTAGTGACAATTATAGAGAGACACTCACTTCTTCCAGTTCTGTTGATCACACCGTTTTTGATACCAGCCAAGATGCTATTGGACTTCTTGATCACCTGGGTACACTGCTGGCTTATATTCAACTGGCTGTCTAGGTCCTTTTCTTCTGGGCAGCTTTCTGGCCATTCTTCCCCAAGCCTGTAGTGTTGCATGGGGTTGTTGTGACCTAAGTGCAGTACCCAGCATTTGATCTTCTTGAATCTCTTATCATTGGCCTCAGCCCACTGATCCAGCCTGTCCATATCCCTCTGTAGAGCTTCCTTACCTTCAAGCAGATCAACACTCATAGAATCACAGGATGATAGGATCTGAAAGGGACATCTGAGGATGATCTAGTCCAGAATGCCTGGATCCATGCATCCAGGTGGGTTTTTAAAGTCTCCAAAGAAAGAGACTCTAAAACCTCTCTGGGCAGTCTGTTCCAATGCTCCGTCAACCTCACAGAAAATAAGTTTTTCCTGATATTGATGGGAACCTTCCTGTGTTCCAGTTTCTGCCCATTGCCCTTTGTCCTATCACAGGACATCACTGAAAAGAGACTGGCCTCGTCCTCTCGACACCTGCTTTTTAAATATTTATAAGCATTGAGAAGATGCTCTTTCAGTCTTCTCTTCTCCAGGCTAGACAGACCCAAGTCTCTCAGCCTTTCCTTGTAAGGGAGATGTTCCAGTCCCTTCTTCATCTTTGTAGCCCTCTGTTGGACTGTTTGCAGTCTCTCTTAAACTGAGGAGTCCAGAACTGGACAAAGTATTCCAGATGTGGTATCATTAGGGCAGAGTAGAGGGGGAGGACAACATCCCTTGAGCAGCTGGTCACAGTCTTCTTAATGCACCACAAGATACCACTAATCTTCTTGGGCACAAAGGTGCATTGCTGGCTTATGGTTAACCATTATTTTCCCCACCACCCAGCTCTCTAGCCTGTCCAGGTCTTGCTGAATGGCACCACACCCTTCTGGTGTGTTAGCCACTCCTCCCAGTTTTATAAAATCAGAAAATTTGGTGAAGATACACTTCATCCCTTCCTCCAAGTCATTGAGGAATATCTTGAACCAGATTGGACCCAGTACTGACCCCTGGAGAACTCTATTAGGCTACAGGCCTCCAACCTGGCTTTGTGCCACTGATCATAACCCTCTGAGCTCTATTCAGCCAGTTCTCAATCAACCTCACTGTCCACTCATCTAACCCACATTTCCTAAGCTTACCTATGAGGACTCCTACCCAACTTGGTGTTGTCTGCAAAGGTACTGAGGGTGTACTCGATTCCATCTTCTGGATCATTGATAAACATAGCAAACAGAACTGGCCCTAATCCTGAGCCCTGGGAACACTACCTGTGGCTGGTCACCAACTGGATTTAACTACATTCACCACCACTCTTTGGGCCCAGCCATCCACTCGTTTTTTTATCCAGTGCATGTCTGTTCAAACCATAAGCATCCAGTTTCTTCAGAAGAATGTTGTGAGAAACAACATCAAAAGCTTTTCTGAAGTTCAGGTAAAGAACATCCATAGCCTTTCCCTCATCTACTAAGTGCAGGGCAGGGTGGGGCAGTGCAGAAGAGGAGAGGAGACAAGAGGAGAGGAGAGGAGAGGAGACTTGAGGGTAATCTTATCAATGTGTGTAAATAAGTGATAGGAGGAGGTAAAAAATCATAGAACGGTTTAGGTTGGAAGGCACTTTTCAAGATCATCTAGTTCCAACCCCCCTGCCGTGGCAGGGACACCTCCCACTAGACCAGGATGCCCAGGACCTCATCCAACCTGGTCTTGAACACCTCCAGGGATGGAGCAATAAGAAGGATCCAGGTTGTCCTCAGTGGTGTCCTGTGTCAGGACAAGACAAAATGAACACTTACTGAAATGCAAGTAATTCCACTTAAGTGTAAGAAAAAGAAAATACTGTGGTGATTAAACGTAGAAATGGATGCTGTTGTGGTTTAAGGTTGGGGGAGGGGGAGGGATAGGGGGAGCGGCTATTCCCCTCCCCTTCCTGCCACACTCTATAAAAGGACACAGGAACTTCTGCTCGTCCCCTCCTCACTGGAATTTGCTGCTGGCTCTGGACGTCTCTGTGGCTGCTACAACTCCACGTGGGGCTCGGGGGGAATCCAGTGGCATCCGAGGATCGGTGTTGTATATATTTGTATATATACCTTCCCTTGTTACCTCTGTATATTTCCCTTCCTTTGATATCCCTTTTGTTACTCCCTGTTAAAAGTTGTGATCTTAATTTTCCAACTTTGTGTGAGGCCTTCCTCCCCTGGGAGGGAAGAGGGGAGGGGGAAGAGGGTTGAAACAAATTCTGCTCTGTGGGGGTTGCCCTGAGCCTTAAACGGAGACAGATGCCTAAACATGTTATGGAGTCTTCATCTGCGACATGGTCCTGAGCAGTGTGTGGTAGTACACACTACTTAAGCAAGGATGTTGAACTAGAAAATATCCAGGCATCCCTTCCAAACTCGGAGATTCTGTGATTTTTCTTACATTAATTGTCAGTTTCCATCAAACTTGTTAAACTTTTAACAGGTACAGCTTCTCAGGGTGAAAGC
This sequence comes from Brachypteracias leptosomus, assembly GCA_013401335.1. Lineage (NCBI taxonomy): Eukaryota > Metazoa > Chordata > Aves > Coraciiformes > Brachypteraciidae > Brachypteracias > Brachypteracias leptosomus. The sequence continues at coordinate 9,272 of VYZX01030606.1, forward strand.
ATCTTGACAACCCATTGGTAGAAGAATCACCACTCTTGAACCTATGTCCTCCTCGCTGTATCTCTTCAATCCTGTATTCAAAAAAGAAGCAGAAAATCAATCCCTACCCTCTTTGTCCACTTGCCCATATTTTCCATGCCCCTCTTGATCTTATAAACCTCTGTCAAGTCCTCCGTTATTCATATTTTGCTCATAGTGAGTTCAAATTTATTTAGTTGTGACTTAATCATGTCTCACACAGAAATAATAACATACTTAATTACATAATTATATACATGGCCCTACTTTTTTGAAGCTTTCCATTTTAATATACTTTTTTTGACATTTAGGAATCCAGTAGGTACATTCATATAGTGACCTAATTCTTTATACTACGGTATAATAGTTCTCTATTCCTTTTAAATATTTTTAACATTACTATTGTTTGCCTTCTACTGATACTGACTACTGAATAAAGGTTCATACTGAACAATTAATCTGAACCCTTGGATCTCAGACACAACACTTTGTATGTGAAGTGATATGTTTGGGTTTTAATGTATATTGTTTTTACATTTGAGTTTCACTTATTAAGGAATTTATTGCTCACCAGTATTGTAAGAACTTTCAATAATTCTACACAAACAGTCCTAGTACTTACTATTATGAGTAACAGTATCACCAGAAATTTTGTCATTTCACTGTTAAATGTCACATCATCATATCTTGCACAGATTGTTGTGGATCTCCCCTGTGAACTCTCTCCACTCTGAAAAAAATTGATCATTTATCCATTCATTCTACTTTCTATCTTGTAACTATGTAAAGATCTTCATTCTCATCCAATGCCTGATAAAGTTTTTTGAAGATTCTTTCCTTGTCAAAAGCATTTTGGCAATCTAACTATACATTTCAATGGGATTGATCCTATTCTCAAGCTTGTTGACTGCTTGACAATATAAATGAGGCAAGATTTCATTTTCCAAAAGATACATTGACTTCTTCCAGTATTCTATATTTATGCACATAACAACTACTGCTCTTCTTCATCTACCAAATTACCTAACACACATAAGTTTTGCAGACTTGTAGGTCACTGAATGCCTCATCAAACCTTTCCTATGAGGAACTGCATTTGTGTTTGTATAGTACTTTTCCTACATATAAAGAAAGAAATATTCTTAATTCTATAACTGGAGCACATGAGCTGCAAAAGAAATACAATTAAACCAAGTTGAATACATAATATTAGGTGAAGTGGAACCTTAATGGAGCATTCAGGAGCCTCAGTGTAGAAACATAGTGTGAACCTTTGGCTAGACAGAATAATTTACCTTTAAGGTTTTATTACACTTTCTAGTTGAGAATTGTTTCAGAAACAGTTTATCTGTTTGGGATTTCTACTAGCTTACAATATGCAAGGTAGTCTATTTATCTAAAGATAATAATTTATTAATCTAAAAGTAAATGAATCATCACTAATGGTTTTGCAGATGCACATTTTCCTCTCTCCTTTCAAAGTAAAACACAGTTCATTCCTCTGGATCAATTTTGCTCTAGTCTTGCAAAGAGCATAGTCAAGTTAATCTGTACTCTACAAGGAAGAGGGAGGGCAAAACAAAGGCCAGACTTGACACATAGGGTAACATATGCTAAGTGTCCTCTGATTCATTAGAAAGAGACAGAGTGCTGCCAGGAGGTGTTAACCTATATATGTAATTAAATCTTGGCAGGTTCAATTTTTTCCAAAGTAACAGAACACAAATTCAGCTGTCTGGTGTGTTGTAGAATTTCTTGTTAATCCAAGCTTGCATTTTTAATATGACCTTTTTGGTAGGCTATTTGGTAATTCAAAAGCTAACCTCTGCTAACATTCAAGTTTACATTTGGTTAATCACACTTATTACTGTTGTACACCAAAATCCTTATCAAGATTGTGATATGATTCACATTGTGTTAATATACATTAAGATACACTTTGTCTCGAAGAGATGGTAATATAAAGAGGAAAGACAGTTTAAAGACATCATAAGATATTGAAGCTTAAATTAATGAAGAGGGGTATTAACTTCCTGTATCTCGAGCTAGCTACAAACTTAACATGTACATATGATTCATCCCAGGTAGCCTCAGTTCTCCTGAAGTCATCTGACGTAAAGCAGTAGTTGTCTAGAATCTGTATACTGCCAATAAAGAAAGATCCAACTTATAGATACTACTTATCACATTTTCCCAAGGCTATGTTTACCTGAAGAAACTGAGTGTGAACTACTGTTTGCCTCTGGGTACCACTTGCCTGGTCATTTAGTTTGGGAGATAAGCTGAATGTACCAGAACTGCCTTTCTGTCAAACTTTTCCTTTTGGAATAACCCAGGTTTGTCCATATAGAAGAAGAAGGTGAAATGGAGTTTATGCAAATGCATTCCAAATGTACGATTAGGTCATGGTTACAGGGCACTCTTAAATTTAGCTTGATAGTATTCCAGATTTTAACAATTTAGATACAACTGCAAATTTCAACTTCAAACTCCTATACTTCAGTGACTTGTCTTAAAAATCAATTTTGCTTGTCCATAGCTTCTAAAAGTAATCATTTCACAACCAAATGTGAAATTTTTTAACATAAATTCTCTGATTACCTGTTATATGCTTCTTTGTTGTTTGTTTTTTGTGGTTTTGTTTGTTTGCTTGGGGTTTTTTTGGTGTGTGTTTTTTTGTTTGTTTCATAGAATCATAAAATTGTTAGGGTTGGAAGGGACCTTAAAGATCATTTAGCTCCAAACCCGCCTGCCATGGGCAAGGGGTTTGGGAACAATGGGCATTGTTTGTTTGTTTCTTTGTTTTTAAATCTTTCTGAACAGCTTAAGGGAAAGATATATTTTATACATGTGTATATATATATATATATATATATTCTCTCTCTCTTTCTCTCTCTCTCTCTCATATTTATATATTTTATATATTTTCTGTCAGTTTGCTCATTGTCATTGAAGTACTACGTGACCACTAGAAAAGTTTAAAATTGTAGACATTTTCAGTTTGATAGTCATTGAAATAAGTACACCAAAGTACCTACTTCTGGAAAGCAAAAATATGAAAATATTCTTTCAGTTCAATGTAAACTTTTTTAATAATCACAAAAAATGATTTGGAAGTTTTAAAATATATATTTTCTGTAATTTAGGCTATTTTTAATAGGAAAAAAAAGAAAATAAAAATTTTATTTAAAGCTACTTTGAATGAAACACTTCTTGAATTAAACAGTCTTTTGACTTGGAAAAAAACAGATAAATATTCACTAAGTAAGCCTATCCTTAGAAATAATGTTTTGAACATCACAATAGAGCTATTGAATGAAATAATCATATGTGAAGAAAGCAAAATATATTTCTATACGTCTGAGAAAAAAAAAATCATATTTCAGATCACTATGAAGTCAGAGCAACTCAATTGACTGTAGATCAGAATTTGGCACTTAGTTTGGGCTTTTTCAACCCCCAGTAGCATTTTTTATTTTTATTTTTAATTACAATTCTGATGAAAAATTTAATTCAGGAAAGTAATTATTTTGCTTATTCCCTTGCCATCCGAATCTCTCATCTGACAATGGCTTAGCATATTCATCATAAGGGGTCAAGCATGGGTAATGAAGCAGTTACAAGCTCGTTGGCAGCCACTATACCAGCATTGTTACTGAAATGTAGTCCAATTCTCTGATTACAATTGCCTATATTAGGGCATGGAATTTGGTCACAGCTTCTGTCTTAACTGCATCGCCATAATTCTCAATACTACTCCAAATGTTTTTTTTCAAATCAAACTATGAAGCCTTACTTTGTTTACACATCAAGAGAAAGTCTTTATCTCAAAGGACATATAGGTAAAGAGAAAGGACAGAAAGAAAAAGAGTTAATATTCTTATGGGATACTGAGGCATATTCAGCTTTTTGTCATTTCAGAATCACTCTTTTTTTTTTTTTAACAATTAATATTATTTGTAGATAATTTACAATGATCTTCCTGAGGAGTCAAAATTAAAGAAACTCATTCTGCAGAAATATTAAGAAGGGAAAGATTAAGGCAAGAGATATTTTTCTTGTAGTTTGAGTTGTAATTCAAAATTATCTATATAAGATACATATTCAGCAGTGATCTCTGAGTTGAGACAGTACATAAATGTAACGTTTCTATCTTCTATTCCTACTACTCTTCTTAATGTTTTTGTTGAAACTGTTCTGAGGAACATGTTACTTTTATAGACACTTTGTAGTCTAATGTTTATGAATCTTGTATATGTAGCTGTGTAACAGCATTTACTAATATTGAAATTTTCTTTTGAATTTCTAACCCCCCAAAATTTGGAAATTTTGAAATGAAGTTGTTACATCCTCCTGTATTATTAGCTGTATTCCTTGAGGGGAAAGGATCATTTGAAAAACAGAGATAGATCATCTTTAGTGTCTCATCTGAGATGGCTTCTGAGTTACCAGTTTTACTTATCTTTTGTGAATAATAAAATACTCATTGTATAAGTACTACAATGTGAAAATTCTAATGTGATGATTCTAATAACAATGATTTAATTTTTATTTCATTATTTTTAAAATCAGAGTATAAATGTATTTCATTTCATTTCATATTACATATAGAATCAGAATTGTCAGGGTTGGAAGGGACCTTAAAGGTCATCTAGTTCCAACTCCCCTGACATGGGCAGGGACACCTCCCACTAGATCAGGTTACTCAGAGCCACATCCAGACTGGCCTTCAAAATTTCCAGGGATGGGGCTTCCACAACCCCTCTGGGCAACCTGTTCCAGTGTCTCACAACCCTCATGGTGAAGAACTTCTTCCTAACATCTAATCTGAATCTACCCATCTCTAGTTCTGATCCATTCCCCCTAGTCCTACCACTACCTGACATCCTCAAAAGTCCCTCCCCAGCTTTCTTGTAGGCCCCCTTCAGATACTGGAAGGCCACAAGAAGGTCCCCTCGGAGCCTTCTCTTCTCCAGACTGAACAACTCCAACTCTCTCAGTCTATCCTCATAGGAGAGGTGCTCCAGTCCTCTGATCATCCTCGTGGCCCTCCTTTGGACACATTCCAGCACGTCCATATCTTTCTTGTAACAGGGGCTCCAGAACTGAATGCAGTACTCCAGGTGGGGTCTCACGAGGGTGGAGTAGAGGGGGAGAATCACCTCCCTCGACCTGCTGGCCACGCTCAAACATTTATCAGAATTGCAAGCTAAATTAGAACCAGAGCATTTGTTTCAAAGTCTGTTACAACAGGTTACATAAAAAATGGCTTTTGAGTATAAAATCATTAAAGAAAAGAAGAAAACGCCTAAAAACCCACATAGCCCTATGACCTAAGCAAGGAGCAAAAGGTTAAGCATTCAACACAATACTACATTTTCAACTGCATCCATCAAAGCAATTAATAGAGTTTTCAGTAGAAATTGCTGTTTAAGTGAAAACCTCAAAACTCATGGAATAACAATTAATTTTGTTTTGCATATATACNTTCAGGTTCAGCAGATAGTCACGAACCTGATCTTCAGTTATAATGGGCACTTCTTTCTGCCAGACCCTACCATTATCTTCTGTGACTCTGGGAGTGTGGCTGAAGCCCTTCCCAGTGAAGACTGAAGTAAAAAAGTCATTGAGAACATCAGCCATCTTCATATTGCTTGACACTATCTCTCCCGTTTCCTCTCTGAGGGGACCCACACTTTCCTTAGTCTTCTTTTTACCATTGATATACCTGTAGAAATTTTTGCTATTCCCCTTGATCTCCCTGGCTAGATTTAATTCTAACTGAGTTTTAGCTTTTCTAACCAGGTCTCTTGCTACTTGGGCAGCTTCCTTATATGCCCTCCATTGTAGCTGTCCTTTCTTTCACTCCTTGTAAAGTTTCTTTTTGTGTGACAGTGTGTCCAGGAGCTCTTTGCTCATCCAGGCAGGTCTCCTAGCACTCTTTCCTGCCTTCCTCTTGGTCGGTATACTTTGCTCCTGGACACAGAGAAGGTGATCCTTGAATATTGACCAGCTGTCCTGGGCCCCCTTTCCCTCTAGGGCTTTGTCCCACGGTACTTTGGCCAGCAGATCCCTGAAACAATCGAAGTCTGCATGCCTAAAGTCCAGGGTCTTAAACTTAGAATACATCCTCCTAGTTGCCCTGAGGATCTTGAATTCTAGCGCTTCGTGGTCACTGGAGCCAAGGTTATTTCTGAGCCTCACGTTGGCATGGTAATGTGTCTTATTTTGCTTACAACTGGCATTCTATGCAGATGATCAAGATGTTTAGAGTATAAAAAATATTCTTTTAGTGGTTTCATTATCTCTTCATCTTTGCATAACATAAAGAAAATATTCCCCACATGAAAAATTATCTAATATAATTCCACTTTGAGTTCAATGACAAACTTTCATTTATTTTGATAAAGGCAGAAAAGGTATAAAAAACTTTGTCTTTTGTTAAAAGCTTATACATCTCCTGTTTCAAAATCCTATATGCTATAGTCTACTAAGCTTCAAGAAAGCAGTGTTAGGAGTTATGATTATCAGGCATGACAGTGTGGTATTTCCCTGTTCTTGATGAATATGAGCCATTATTCTTTGTTTTTCATGATGCTTCAGCTACACTATTAACTTTCTCAGAGGACTGAAATAACTAGGCTTTTTCAATGAGGGATTCCTAAAGGAGACAGAATGTGAGTTTCTTTTCTTCTGGGAAACTGATTATATAATGGTGAAAATGTCAGATATAATTAAGATGAATGATTGTGTACCCAACTAAATGAATTTTATCTTTGTAAATTTGACATTTTTCCTATACTCTTCATGAGTCTAATAGGAACAATCAAATGCACATCTTAGCAGAAGTCAGAGATAGGATAAAGTACACAACATTGTTAAATAACTGCTAAAATCACAGAAGTCCACCGACCACTTTCAGACATAATCCTTTCCAGGCTTTTCAACATAAATTTTGAAGGAACAAATTTTATGTTTTATGACTTAAATGTGATTTATATGAGAAATTTTGTCTGATTTCTTCAGTCAGCTAAGACAATAAAAAAAGTACATAGGCTCTCAGTCACACTAACGACTCAGCATAATATGATATTTGGTTCATTTTAGAGATAAGTGAATAAGAGAAAAAATAATGCCCACTGGTATTCATTAATTTTTCTTTTTTCACCTCATTTTCTGAGAAATCTTCAAAGTCTTTTGTAGCTTTTTTTTTTTTCTAAGAACAAGCAGCTAATCTAGCCCATTATAACAGTTTTCTCAGTAAGTAAATTTCCAAATAAATTTCAGATTATGATGAAGATGATCTTGTTTGTTCTTATAGGAAAAAAGTAGTTTACCACATGCCACCAGCTAGATAGCTATCAATTACTTACGAGCATTTCATAATCTACTAAATTTGTCTAAGTGTACAGTAACAAGGGAAGATCTCAATCTACTCTTAACCACTACCAAATTTACTAGAAAAATGTTGATTTACATAGGTATGGCTCTGACTAACTATTTGATGTTAAGAAGTAAGCAGCAACTACCTGCCTAGAACATGCAATGGCCCAAGACAAGATAGTGTTATCTTTTAATAGTCTGATTTTGGGAATGAAATAAAACCTGTTATAGAGATAAGAAAGAGAACAAAACAAATGTCCAATATATTCATAGCATAACATATAAAGCAAATTCAGATACAATATCAAATTGCAAACTAATGAATAAAAGAAGAAGCAGATTATGCCATCAGAAAAGTATAAAAATTACCTCAATGTAATCCGAATGAGGCAGAAGAAATCATTAGCATTAGCATCAGACTCCTCTTGGCAAAGAGCTTGGGATGATAATTTGTTATGATATGCCTCTCCTTCTTGAAGAAAACTGGTTTCATCATTCCTAGGACCCAAGGAGTACAAGAGTGATCATATGTGACCAAGACCACCTACTCCCAACTCCTAGTTATGTGGTTAGCATGACTAATGTTATTTTATAAGGCAAGCAACCATTCTCTGTGACTGAGCAGGTCACATATTCATTCCCTTTCCTCTCACTATCAGGTCCCGCAAATGAAGTAGACAAATCTAACATATTTCTTCTTCCTCTCTGTATCAGCCTCAAGATTCTTAGGCACCAGGCTGTTTACTCCCTTTCTTACTAGCCTTGAAGCTCCTAGGCACTCAGTCAGTCAGGTGGTGGTGTTACCTCGTCACAAAAGAGGGAAGCATAACAGCACACGTAGCACTGTCTATAAAATTAAGCAGTTGCCAGTCCTAAGTGGGGCGTTTGGATGGTTGGAGGGCATAGTGATCACAAAATGATAGAGTTCTCAATTCTCAGAGAAGTAAGGAGGGGCAGCCAGCAGAACTGCTACCTTGGAGTTCTGGAGGGCAGAATTTGGTCTGTTTAGGAGATTGGTTTACAGAGTTCTTTGGGAGGCAGTCCTGAAGGGCAGAAGAGTTAAGGAATACTGGGCACTCTTCAGGAAGGAAGTGCTAAAGGTGCAGAGCAGGCCATCCTCACGTGCCAAAAGATGAGTTTACAGGCAAGAAAACTGGCCTGGCTGAACACAGAGCTTTATCTGGAACTTGGGAAAAAAAAGAGAGCTTATGACCTTTGGAAGAAGAGTCAGGCAACTACAAAGATGTTATGAGGTTATGCAGGGAGAAAATTAGAAGCACCAAAGCTCAACTATAACAATCTGACTATTACCATTAAAGACAATAAAAAATGTTTCTATAAATACCTCAGCAACAAAAAGAGGTCTAAGGAGAATCCCCATCCTTTATAGGATGTGAGAGGAAACATAGTGACAAAAGTTGACGTACTTATATATCTTCTTTGCCTCAGACTTTTACAGAAAGACCAATTGTTCTTGGGATGCCCAGCTCCCTGAACTGGAACACAGGGACAGAGAGCAGAATAAGCTCTCGTAATCCAATGGGAAATAGTTAACACCTTCTACACAACTTAGACACGCATATCTATAGGTCTGGTTGGGATCTAACCAAAGGTACTGAGGAAGCTGGTGGAAGTGCTCACCAAGCCACTTTCCATCATTTAGCAGCAGTCCTGGCTAACTGAGGAGGTCCCAGTTGAATGAAGGTACANGTTGACTGTAGGTTAACAAATGTGACTCCCATCTACAAGAAGGGCTAGAAGGAGGATCCTTAGGGGATCTGTGGGGGAACTACAGGTCTGTCAGTCTGACCTCGGTGCCAGGGAAGGTTATGGAGCATCCTGAATGCCATCACATGGCTTGTCTAGGACAATCCAATCAGCACGGGTTTATGAAAGCCAAGTCTTGCTTGACTATGTGGAGAGGTATCTCCAT
>VYZX01030608.1:191-29814 GCA_013401335.1 Brachypteracias leptosomus
GACAGGCCCAACACCAGCTGCGGATGGGAAGTAGAGAGTAACAGCTTTGCTTGCTTTTGCTTCGCACGCGCATGGCCTTGCTTTCTCTGCTGTTTATTAAAACTGCTTTTTATCGTAACCCATGGGTTTTCCTTTTCCATCTTATTCTCTCCCTGCTTGTTTTGCTGACAGAGGTTTAGGGGGGCGGGAGTGATAGACAGACTAGGGGTGGGCACCTGGCACCCAGCCAGGGTAAACCCACCACACCAGCACATTCTGTCAGAACATTAGGGTCAAGGCTTAGGGCTGGGCTGGCCACTAGACAAATGACAGACGCTGTAGTGACCCCTCTCTCTTTGTTGGAGGAAAAGAGAAAAGGAATAAGGGAGAGAGAGTCATGGATCAGAAAATAAAGCTAAAACAGCTTTAATGAAACCATAAAATTAAGTATATACAAATATATACAAAACCAATGGCAAACATAAACTCACTGATTGCAATTACATCACTGACATCACTGATGCTGAGGGATAGGCACTGGGGAAGTCACAGACTAGACTCAGAGGCAGTCGTGAACCAGATTCAGGAGATGTATTCTGGAAAAAGATTCAAGAATGCACTGAATGGGATCAAAGGCAGAATGAACAGAGTCCTCCTTGGATGCTGGCCACTGAAGAAGAGAGCTTAACTCTCATGATCGCTCAGCTCTATAATGAATGTGATGTATGTGGGATGGAATACCTCACTGGTCAGTTTAGGGTCACCTGTCCTGTCTGATCCACCCTGCAAGTGTGACCTCTTGCTTTGTGGCACCCCAATATGGCACATAAGATTTAGCACTGACCTTGATCTCCATAGTAGCAAGTATAAGCAAGACCCTTTCTGTATACCAATCCTTGGTAGTAAATACAAACATCAAGCACTACCACTCTAGAAACAGAAACTGTTTGCAAAAATGTGTTATAAACTTTAGAAAGTACAGTTACTCAGAAGAGACTGTGATGGTGACAGAGCACTGGTTTGCCCAGAGAGGAAGTGGAGTTGCTGAAAAACTATCTAGAGATAGTTCTGAGCAATCTGTTCTAGGTGGCCCTGCTTGAGCAAATATTTTGGGCCAAATGACCTTCAGAGATCCCTTGCAACCTGAATCATTCTTTGATTCTGCGAATAACTGAGTAAACATTCCTTTGACACATTATCTTGGTGAGTCACCTTTTCTTGTTCTTCTTGGTCTTGCTGGTTCCAGATGAAATGTTATCTTGGCTGCATGGTTATGCCCATTATCTGCATTTGGAAAATAAAATTTTCTTTAGGAATTGTAGTAAGGATTATTTTTTTTGGTTCTGTGGGATTGTATCCTAACATAGCAGTAATTTTAGCTAGCATAAATTGAAGCTCATTTTGAATAATATTGTAAATTAAAATATTAAATTTTCATTAAAATTTTCATTTTCAATTGTTTTTGTACTCTAAAGAAAATATCCCTAGATATTGAAGCTAAGAATCAATGAGAGTATTATCATTCATGAAAAATCAAAGAAAAATTCTGAATAAAAGGCTAGTATTCCTACCTGGCTGATCAAAATCTGGAAAAAAGAGCAGCAAAGAAACCAATATAAGGAAAAGTGAAGTCTCTAGATAGATGTCTGTGTTTATTACTGTGCTGAACATAGGTACAAACAACTAGTTGGGTTTTTTTTAAAATACATTCTAAATGTGGAAGGACCTTCCTCTGTGTTAAAAAAAAGTTGTTTATATGGAGGGAAAAAGCAAGTGAATCAGAAGAAGACATAGCTGACTACATTCAAGATGCAGCATTAAACTAGTGAGTAAGATCAGGCACAGGGGAACATCTTAAGTGGCAAGAAAGTATATAGGCAGTCACCCCCACTCCCCCAAAAAAACAAACCCCCAAAATTTAAGAAACAAATATATGGGAAAAACAAACAAAAACCAAAACACACCACCACCACCACCACCACCCAAATGAAGAACAGGTTCTTCAGAGTAAGAATTATTTGTCATGTTTCTAGTATGGAAAATGGAAATTATTTCGGAAGAACCAGGTGCTGGCAGAACTGTAATGTGTCTCCTGTGCTCCACTCAGCACAACAGACAAGACAGGCTTCAAAAATAATTTCCAGCACTCATTGAAGATTCATGATTATTGCTGGGGAATCTCTACCAAGAAGAATGGAAACTGTGTTCAGGAAGTACCAATCTGACACCTACTACTGTCCTTTTGTACCAGAGACACAAAATGTAACTATAACTTTTTAAATGTTTGTAAAGTCAGGGATACTGATCCACATTGATGGTCCACATTGGTTCAAATACATTAATGCTATCTGAAAATATAGCCTTAATAAGATCCAAGGGAAAAGACAGCAACAGAGAAAGACAGCAAGGAAACAGAAAGACATAGATTTCAGATCAAAGAACCTTTATATTTAATTTCAATAAGCTTAAATAAAATAAAGATTGAGGAGTAACAGGCATAAACTTGTACACAGGATGTTCCACCTCAACACGAGGAGAAACTTCTTTATCGTGGGGGTGACAGAGCACTGGAACTCTGACAGAGAATGCCCAGAGAGGTTGCGGTCTCCTTCTCTGGACACATTCCTGTGTAACATACCCTAGGCAAACTTGCTTCAGCAGGGAGGTTGGACTCCAGAGGTCCCTTCTAACCTCTACTATTCTGTGATTAGGACTAAAAATAAATTACAAATCCTTCATTTTTTTTCCATAGCATAAATACATATACATAGGCAGAGGAAAGAAAAAAAATATATTTATGCATGTGTTTGATGTCCTGGTGTTAGAAGTGAAGACACATGAAGCTTGTGGCACCACAAATAAGAGAACTTTTGTGTGCAGAAAGTTCAGAAGATAAACTGTTCTTCACATGTGCATACATCATTATGAATTAACAGCACACTGTTACTTGGCAGGAAGAATATTCTACACAGCACAATGTGATTATAAACAGACAAAGGGGAGCAACCACTTCAGAAGAGGTACTACCAATCAGATCCATTTAAATGTGGCCATGTTCAACATGTTTAGAAGATGGGAATGCATGCTGCATACAGAGGAAGAATCACTACTCTCAATCTTCTGGTTAAAGTCTTGATAATGATAGCTCACTTGACCTTTTAAATAAATATAGTTAGGCTACAACTTTTAATTCTCAATATAACTTAGATTTAAACTCTTAAGTATAAGTGAGGCCTGATTTGCAGTTTGTTCACTTCTCAGGCTCACAGCTGCAGCTGGCATTGGGTAGTAGATAAGGGAAACTGTTGCTTTGACCTAGTTGGGAAAGTAATTGCTTCGAACTGTAAATTTTGAGAACTGTTAATTGTTAAGACATTCCAGGATAAGGGGGACGAGGTCATCTTAGAAGAACCTGACACAACAAGCTCAGCCCTATTTATGTCAGCCCTGTGAACAGTGGAACATCTTTCACAAACAAGTGCCAGGTACAAGGACGAAGAATCACGAGATAGAGGATGAAGTAACGACCACTACTAAGCAAGCGCAAGGAACATTTTAATATTTTAATGAGTTCCAAAAGATACCACCTTTCATGTTAATTAACTGGGGAATGGGAGGGATCTGAGGGTTTAAATTTGGGCTGAGAATGTCACTCAGGGAGAGAGGTTTTTCAGAGGAGCTATCCCCCGCTCTCCTGGCTCCAATAAAGGAATGTTACTTTCAGAAACTTAAAACTTAGTCTCTGGAAGTTTTTTCTACTCAGGCCGACTTTTATGGTATCATTAATACAGGCCAGCTTTCCAAAGGTACAAACTTGTGTTTTTTAAAATGCCTTTACAAAAACCAGAGAAAGCATGACAGGTATGCCACTTAATAATAATGCCTATCAAGAATGTCATTTAAACTTATATCTCATTAATATAAATTTTTAAAGTATGCTAAAGAATGTTGTAATTTACTAGTATTATATTAACCTTTAATTAACCTTTACTTACTGACTTTAGAGCATCTGTTCTATGGCAAGTAACCTGTCTCCAAACCAAGACCTCCCGAGAAAGCAAAAGTTTAATGCTTAATCATTCACAGGATCAAAAATGCAAAGTAAAGTATTAAAAATCTTCAAAACATATTCATGGATCAATTCACTTTTAATTGCAAATTCACATTTGTTTTATAATCAATAAGGTCTGTAACCAATAAAACTGATTAACAGACATTTTATTACATTTGCTCAGCTAGTTCTTTTTTTAAAATTTTCTATAACACATCTAGAAAAGTATGTATTATCAGTGAAAATTTCCCCTACAGTATTGCCTCAGTAGCTTAACTTGGCAGAAAATGCATGAAATCAGCAAAAGCAGAAAGAACATAGTAGCATTTGGGAATGTAGAAAATGCTGCTTAAGCAGCATCATTGTTGTGGCTGCCCGCAGGCTAGTTTAATTAGGTTACAATTCATATGCAAGAAAGTAGTTTTGTAATTACTGTCAAATGACCAAATCTATGTATAAAACCTAAGGAGGATTATGTATTACCAGTAATGAACCATACTGAAATTGGCTGGGATTTGTTAGCTGAGATACTTAATTGGCGGAAGCTAACTGTAAAAGGTAAAATAAAATAAATATATGTATACTAAGATACTGGAGAATTTTAAATAACACATCTCAACTTGCTAGATGTAACTATGAATTTTTCATTAGATGCATATATTGATTTTCTACCAAATCATACAGCCATATTTGTATGGATGGGAAATCATAGTTACCAATTTCAATTTTTAAAAGCATAGGCTTTTTTAGCAGAAAAATTATCAGAAGTAGTTTAATATTAAGGATTGGGCATAAAGCTGCTAGAATTATGGGGGGGGGGGGTATTTCCTTTCTATTTTCTATTATTTAAAAACTTCAGTGATGGATTTTTTTGGTTATCTGCTTTAGTAGTATCACTAGATATTTTTAAGCCACTCAAATATACTCCAATTTTATTTGACAATCACCTTTAAAGAAAATAAGTTTAAGGAAATAGATATATATATCTGAGGAACATGGAGAATTTTCTTTTCCTTTACCTAAATCAGCATACTGTTGAAACTAAAATTGTTGAAGAAAAGTATGCTTATTAAACAAAGAATGACCAAAGAATATAATTGTTTTTCTGGATGGATATTTTTAGACTTATTGCACATTATCTGCATTTGAAATATTTGCCTAATATTTATGATTACCATATATTTAAGTGCTCAGAAAAAAAATACCAAATTGGGGAATGATTTCAGAATAATTACTAAGCAATTTCTGTGTTTCTGAAGCACTATCTCAAAAAGAAGTATTTCTCAAGAGCCATAAACTAAGATAAGAAATACACTAGCAAGTAAGTAATGTAAACAAGCAATATATATTTGTGTATATGTGGTATTTTTGTGACTTTTCTTAATATGTGGAACAATAGGCACTGGGAAACTGTTAAGTTTGTCAGAATACTAATAGCTAATAATAATTTGCATTAATGCCTCAGGACTTCAAGGGTGCAATTTTCTCACAAAACTCTCAATTCATATTCTGAAGTCATTTTAACAAATTAGGATGGTTACCAATTTTCCATTTCATTTTCCATAAATAATAATCATTGTTGATATTCCATATAGGAAAGCAAAGAAAAAAAAATTAATTGTCAAAGCTTTTTCTACTATGGAATAATTTAGTGTGTTGTTGCCCACTCCCCCTCACCAAGTTTGTATTATTTTCCAATGAAATATAAATCTAGTAATCAGCTAAAGCCCATTGAATAGATATACATATAAATAAAATATTAAATTCCATAAACAATCTTCCAATTGTGGTGTTTTATAGAAGAAAATAAATCCATAAGAAGTTCTTAAACTGAAGAAGTTGATGAAAATAAAACTCCGATGAGGTCATCCAGGTTTCTCTAAAGCAGATACATTTCTTGAGCTCTACGTTATTTTTGACTCAACATGGCTTTTTCCTTGTGTCCCTGTTCTAAAATATCTCACTTGTGAATAATTAGATACATAATTCACATCTCACTTAGAATCTGTGCTATTTATGACTGTATATATGGAGAATTAACAAGTATTATGACAGTATGATATGGTAGAACAAGAATTTGTACATACATCACATAATTTGCTTCTAGTTCAAAAGAAAGATTATATTTAATTATGTGATATTCAAGAGAAAAATTAGTAATTCCAAATAGTGTATATAAACAGATACATTAGTAATAAGTCTGACACATATATATATGGATGTTATACTAAAAAAATTAAACACTCCCAATATAAAATTGGAGACGCTATAAACCTTGAAACACAGGGGATTTATTATGCTTACCTTCTAATTGATGCCATGTATGTTTAGATTCTGTTATGATATGAGCCTTAGTCATAATTATTGCCTTTGTTCAAGAACTTCGACAGGGATTTTGTTTGTTTCAGGTTTGTTGTTTTGTTTTGGGGGTTTTTTTCAGCGAGTATGTGTCATATCATTCTACACTTTCATTCCTTCCTCCTCTATTCAAACAAAAAAGAGCATCAATATGCACAAAAATACATATCAGATTTTGAAATTTGATGTACCATAAGTGGTGAGGGGAAAAAAAAAGAGGGAAAGGATCTTGCTTTTAATCCTCGGAAGTTACTAAAACGCTTCTCAGACTAGTTATATACTAAAATTGCCCACCTTTGAAATGTTTTTCTTTAGTAGAATGAAATAGACCACTGTGTTATGAACATGATAGAAGACAGAATATTTTTAAGTTTGTAAACCGTAACCATTGTGTTAAGCCACAGAGAAAACACAAGTGTTTTCACTTCTAACAGAATTGGCAGCTGTATGTGAAAAGATGAGCGTATTTTGCCAAAGAGACTTAGTATTCTATTTAGTTACTCTTCCAAGGATTGTAGTCAAACAAAATGTTTTGGCAAGCAAAGATTATATTTTCTAGCCAGATTTCTTACCAAAGAACTTCCCAGGACCTTTGTAGTAACAGTTTCTTCATTGTTACTGATAAATAATTGGCAGATACCTTGAGGTGTCTCTCTCCCATGGAGTAAATGTTAACAACATAAGGTTATTCCAGTTCTATGATGCATTTTCTTCTGATTTGTACCAATAAATTAGGCTCTGTTATTTCAAATAGTGTTATGGCAAACTTCCCAGAGCAGATGTCTGTCAGCAGGAGTAAAATCTGCCTTGGAAATCCAGAAGAAAAACCAAGGAAAAAAGAACAACAAAAAAATTAGAGCAGCTAGCTAAAACCAATTAACAGTTAGCTGTCTATGACTATTCTAAAAAAAAAAAAATCAAATGTGGCACTTAATCTTCTTATATAACTTTGTCTCCTATATTCCTTCAGAAAAATCTGTCATAGTGTTTAAAATGTTATTTTCTAACCTGTTGATAATTTTGGTGCACATTTGAATAAAACATAGCTGTATTAAAAATGTTGACTAAATAAACCACACACAAATGAAATATTGAAATACTTTTAAAAATGCTGATCTGTTTACAAACCTTTTCCATAGTGTTTCTGCCAAAAACTACAATGAAAACCAATCTGCATAAGCAGTGTTTTCTTACATATTTTGTGATCTCATTTGTTTAATTAGGAATCATGCATAGTTGCAGTACCCTTTAATTAGTTATTGAAGTGGATTGAGGAAAAAAAAAGTCTGACCTACTATTTGCTGAAGAAACACTTCAGAGATTAAATATACACATAGACCTTGAAAAACTGGAAGATAAAAAGCTCCATGTCACAAAATACAGATTTTAAAAAATTTCTAACTTCAATATAAAACCCATACTAATTACAAAAGAAAAATAAAATCACATTTGAAACTGATAACCTATATTTGACAGTAATCTAAGAGAAAATATAGGAAACTCCAGAACCTCTCTGAGCAGCCTGTTCTAGTGCCCAATAACCCTCACAGTAACTAAGTTTTTCCTGATGTTGAGGTGGAATTCCATGTGTTTCAGTTTGTGCCCATTGCCCCTTGTCCTACCACTGGGCGTCACTGAAAAGAGTCTGGCCCCATCCTTTTGACACCCACCCTTTAGATATTTATAAACATGATAAGATCCCCTCTCAGTCTTCTCTTCTCCAGGCTAAAGAGCAGCAGGTCTCTTAGCCTTCCTTCATAAGACAGATGCTCCAGTTCCCTAATCATCGTTGTAGTCCTCTATTGGACTACAACAATTACTGGATAGAGTTCTCAAGTAATTCCATGTCTCTCTTGAGAAGAATAGGACACAATACTCCAGATGTGGCCTCAGTAGGGCAGAGTAGAGAGGGAGGAGAACCTTCTTTGACCTGCTGATCACATTTTTATTAATGTTGCCTGGGATAACATTGGCCTTTTTGGCTACAAGAGGACACTGCTGACTGACGGTTAACCTGTTGTCTACCAGGAATCCAATGTCCTCTGTGGAGCTGCTTTCCAGCAGGCCAATCCCTAACCTGTACTGGTGCACAGGGTTATTCCTCCCCAGGTGCAAGACTCTACTCTTCAAAGTAGAGCCATGCAAATACATGAATTAATTTATAGGAATAGTACATATCGATTAATATCTCAGCATGTTGATTGTGGGATAATCAGATGCAGCATTCAGATATTGTCTCCCAATTGTTCGAAACAGTGCATCTATTGAAACATGCCATCATTCCTTTTTTACATATCCTATAACACTTTTCCAAAGGAAGCCCCAGTCCACATCCATAGGCAAGATGTGAGTGTGCATCTGTTGCCTTCAGTAGGGATATTTAACAGTAGGGAATAGTGTGCATTGTTGCCATCTGAGCCTATCCAATAATCAGTCTTTATTACACCACTCTTTGCTTTTTTAGACTGTTGTTTAAAACTTCACCAACTGTAAGCAATCTTTTTTCTTTTTCTCCACATTTTTATTGTATTACATCATATTGTAAAATATTTTTATTGCAGAGTATTCATGAGACTTGGTGTTAGTTCAATAACACAGTAGTTGTAGGGCAATGAGATAAGAAGCTCTCTAAGAGAAATTACGAAATCAATTTTCAGTACAGTGCAAGCACAGCTGTGAAAATACTACATTTTCAAGAAACAGAGTTTTGTAGCAATACAATTGACATACATAATCTATGCAAATATAAACCACCACCCCCCACCACCTCAAAAATATCTATATGATACCTAACTGAACATTTTGCATAGCATTGTCTGAGAACAATTCATTAATATGAATGAATAGGTAACATAGAAAAATATATAATTTCTTGGCAAGAACTTTTACAAAAGGGACAATTTTATTCTTCTAAATACTAAGAGTGAGGAATTTCTTAGATACTTCATAGAATTTCTATCTCTGAAGTAGTCTTGTGTTGAGGTTTAAGTTTACCAGACCTGCAACAGATGTTCTCTGTTAACCCCTCTTTCCCTCCCACCTCAACTAGAGAACAAGGGAGAGAGACTTATGGCCCTCTCCCTTCCCCTCCCCAAAATGGGAGAGGAAGGAGAGGCTTCCAGATTAGAAAAGAAAACTAAAACAGCTTTAATGAAGATAATAATAATAATAGAATAGAATATATACAAATATATACAAAACCATATATACGAATCCAAGCTCGATCGCTGACAGCAATTATGTCACCGTCACCACTGAGGCTGTGGAGCAGGCACCGGCAAAGCCCCAAACTGGGCTCAGCAGTTGACAGGAACTGAGTTCAGGAGCACGTGAATCAGGATCAAAGGCAAGGACAAGAAGGCAGAAGCCAAACAGAAGGGATAAGGGCCCAACAAAGGAAAGATCATCCGGGCATCAGGATCCCAAAGGGAAGAGGTTGAGACCCTCATGATCTCTCAGCTTTACACTAAATATGACATATATGGGATGGAATCCCTTGTTGGTCAGTTTAGGGTCACCTGTCCTGGCCGCTACTTCTCGCAGGTGCGGCCTTTCACTTTCTGCATCCCCCGATGTAGTACACAAGATCTAGCAGTGACCTTGGTCTGCATACTAATACTTGGTAGTAACTCTAAACATCAAATGTATTCACTCTTAGAAGCAGACACTTTCTGTGAAAACATGGTGTTAGCTTCAGAAAGTGCAGTCAGCTAGCAGACACTCAGATGAAAAATAAAATCACTGAACAGAACTGGTTTGTTTCTAGCTCAAACCAGGACATCTTGTAACTCCTCTTTGTTTGCAATAGGAACTGTTCTTACTTCTGTAATGAAAGGTTATACTAAAACACAGTTTGAGAGAAAAAGCAAGAAAACCTTTTGTTCAATAAACCCTGATGATATGGGATAAACATTAATAAATTTATACATCTTAAGGTGAGTGGAAACTGTATAAGCATTCAATTCAAGCATTTACTGTGTAAACAGATCTTACATTTTCCTCAGAAGATAATTTACAGGATGTACTTCAGAAATATATAAGGACTTATTTTAGTCTTCAGGTCATGATGATCTCACAGTCTCAGCTGGAATGCTCTTCTGTCTTTAATCCTCTCACAGTTACAGCTAGAAAGTTACATCTCATTCCTGATTTAAATTTCTGTGTTCCAGTTACATCTTTTGGAACTTATTATGACACTGTCAGAGATCTGTAGAATTTTTTGCAATGCAATTTTACTGAATCTCATTTAAAGTAATCAACTTATCCCTCTAACAAGCTTCTGAAGGTCAGCTAATATAACTTCATACTGTACTGGCTTCATGCTGTGGTTTATGTCCCTTGTTTGAATACCCTGTGGCATTTTGACTTCTTAAAGTATAGAAACAACATCCTGTAATATCATTTCAACCTTTAATCAAACTTTGAATGACATTGGATTGAGAAATCAGAAGCCATTTCTAGTGAAATTCTGTTCTAATTTCAGATTAGTTGAAATATTCTTTGTTCTTAAGACTGTGGCAAGAAATGATAACAAATGCAGTGGAGGAGCATTTAATAATGAAGGTGTTGCTATTAAGACTACATAAAAGCAGAAGGTCACAGTGTGGTTCCTGGGTTGGTTTTCAGAAAGTCCTTCAAGAATGTCCTTCTTTCGTCAGGTGTTTATATAAGCCTGAAGTACTTGTCTGCATATAGCAGACACCACTTTCTTGGATGTGTTCTGAATTTCACAAATCTATTGTTGATGCTGGTGTTTATTTGTGGCCTTGGATAGAGGCAACAAACTATTGGTGTTCTGAGTTCATTTGTTCTTGTGGACTCAGCAGGACTGCTAGTCTCCAGAGTCCCTGAGGTGTTAAATACTCTCATATATTTCGTCTCAGCATCTTTTTTTCCACTCTTTGACCTACTGTTTTCTGATAGCTATTTTTCCACCTACATCTGTTGGCACCTGTAGAACCCATTCTCAAAAACTCCTACAGAAGGGATTTTTATGATGTCCACCCACAGCCTGTTAATAATAATGTTTTGGACAAGCTTCCAGGTGTTAAACTCCAGTGCTTCTTATACACTGAGTGTTGTCAGAAGGGAAATATCTACTTCCTCCTCCAGCACTACGTAAGCTCCACTCATAATCACTCATAATTCTGTATATGTTTACCACACCATCAGCCTTTATCTACCATACTTTTAACTGCCTCTTGCCCTTGGCAACTGTGGACTTCAATTAATTTTTGCAGCTCCTATTAAACAAAAAAGAAGAAAACCACAACTTTTTCTATATTTTTGCAAAAGCTGTGATGGGCTTCTCTTCTCTCTGGCAATGAAGACGGGAGGAGAGAAAAGTCTTCAGTACCAGTAGGAAACGGGAGTTCTTACTTTGCCACCAAGCATTTTTACTTCACTGCTACTTGTTACTGCAGTATCAGTAAAAAACACATTCATATTACTTGTGAAAATTAATAAGCATGTAACAATATTCCAGGCATCAAAGTTGACATTGGCTAACTATATGCAACAGTAGTCCCTAACTACCAGTGATGAACTGTCTGTAGTTTTGGCTTCTGTAGCAGCATTTAAAATCTGAGCCTATCACTGGGAGATGCCCTTTTTAGGAGGTTTTATTATAAGCACTGGTTTTGTAGGGATCATTTGAGTACAAAATACCTGAAGACAATCTTGAGAGATATTTTGATATATACTTATTTGGTGGCATGTATTTATATATGAATACCTTTTGTATCTATGTTTTCAGCCATGCTTTATTTGCCTCATGTCACCAGATACCCTGTGCAGAGTAGATCCCTAGCTACATCTCATTATTCACTGTACACCAAAGTATTATGACTAAGTAATTTGCCACTAATACCAATGAACAAAAATGACAAAGACTGTGACTACCACCTGAAACCAGATTCAATATTGCCATACATCCAGAACAGCATTATCATGTAGAGAATGCACTGTATCAGAAACTAAAGGTTTGCTTTGGAGGTACATCTCCTTGACAACTTAGTAAGTCCTCAGGGAGGTATTCAGTTTGTTATAGGGATTCTCAAATAGTTTTTAGCATTGCCTTTAATTTTAAAAAAGAAATTAATTTTTTTTTTAAAGTTATTTTCATGAGTTCCAGAATCTTGTCAGGATTACATGGATCATTTCACCTTCCACTTGAACACTGGGTGCATAATTTACCTCTGCTATCAACTTTAGAATTCTGGTGAGTATAGAGGCAGACACTATTCTCTGGCAGAAGATCTGCACCTGGCAGATATTTGTCTCAGTTTTTACAAAGAAAAATACAAAGAAGAAGTGCACTATCTGTTCTAGAAATACACAAACATTTCAGGTTTTTAGTATTTCTCACAGCCACACCTGTTTTTATACACAGTCACAGAAATATTTTGAACATATATTCTGTTTTATGAAGAAGGATGTTTGGTTGCTGTTTCCAAGGTTTCTATGTTGAAGGAAAAATATATTGCTTACTTTGTTCTGCCTGCTAAGCAGACAGACTTTTAGCTAATTTTTTTTTTTTTTTTGAGGTGATGGGTACGTATAGTCTTAATTAAGTCTGGAATTTAGTGCAAATTTGAAAGAGTATTTGAAGAGCCTATAGTGCTTTGCATTTAAGAGGGACATACTGAAAATATCAACACAGAAATTCTTCCTGTTGTAAATCTTTCATTTGTATTATTGTTTATCTATTAAAGAAGAAAACGACAATTTTTACGTAACACAAGCTGTACGGATTTTAGCTATCTCCAAGATCAAGCTTTCTCCTAGATAAATTCAGTTTTCCTTCTGTCATCAGCATTATTTATCTCTAAAATAGACAACTTTTTTTAATTCAGTACTCAGCAGTACTCTGGAAATATTGATCTGCAATCAACTGCTGACACAGTTATTTTGCTTAAGCTGCATGTTTACTGAACTGCAAATACAGCAGTATTAAAGGCACATATAGGAATTGTTTCTACCATACAAAAAATCATTGAAAATGCTTCATCTAAATGGCCTTCTTTGTGTTTTATTTTAACTATGATTTTAACAAAAGATAGTTATGAATTAGGTTGTTTATTTTTTCCTTTTCTTATCCCTCTTTTTTTCTTTATTTTTTTTTTAAATAACAAATACAATGCTATGAGAAATTTTCCTTCACTAATTTTATTTTAATTTTCCTTTAAGCAGAGTAAGGTAATTAATAAAATTGAAATCTCTCTGAAGAGTTATTCCCATTGACTTGGAAGGATATTTCACAGGCACTATTTTATTAAGAATCCCAATTTGCAGAACTTTTAAAAAACTTATGATACTTAAAGTTTGGGGAACCAGCCAAGTCCATTGTCATTAATAAGATCTGCTTGACATTATTTCACATATTACATTATTAAGGAACATATTTAAATTTAATAAGTATACCTCCACAAAAAGTTAGTAGGTGTGACTATTTATTCTAGGTATTACTTAAATTTGATTACAGGTGGATGTGCAAAAAATGCAGAAAAGTTCTTTATAACTTATAAGGGATTAACCCAAAAATAGTTCGGGTGTCGAAATGTACAGTCTTTATAGAGAAAACAATACAAAGAATACACAAATCAAAAATGTTAATATTTATATAGTAAGACATTAACTATTAGTGGCATCAAATATCAAATACACTTCAAAATTTATCATCAAAGGAGATAACTCTACTCTGTAATTTAATTGGGAATAACACAATATAAGTAACCAAAGGCATAGTAAAAGGGCTGACTTTCAAAAATGTGACTAATAACAGAATACCTTATTCCTCAAAGTGAAGATTGCAAATGAATTATTATTGTTTTTATCAAGGATCTCTGCACAGACTCTCACTCTCTCAGATATTAATACAAATTGAACATCATAAACACATGATTGTTCTACAAGTCTGCATAAGGTCCTAGTTTTTCTAGTCATCTTAGTTATATTAACATTAATATAAAAAATGACAGTAGTCAGCAATTGTATTACCAATTCCAATAAATAGAAATACAAGCATCATATCAGACAAATAAAAGTGTACCCTAGTATTTCCTGAAGTTAAGGGAGCTTAGTTATTTTTAATTTAAAAACAAACAAACAACAACAAAACCTAAAATAATGATGCATACTGTTGGATTTGATACAGGGACATCATCTCAGAGAAACAAATACGCACACTTTTAGTCATTTTCTTTAACAATATTCTTTAGCTTCGATCTCAGAGTCACTGAATATAAAGTATAATTGCATCACTTTTTATTTGATTAAATACTTTTAACACCTGTGGTTATAAGTGAATATAAATCAACAATCTTAGACCCCTAGGAGACCTTTATATTATGGAGAAATAATATGATTATTCTCTTAAGCAGTGTCCCTCAAAAAACCTAAGAAACCTTACTGTGTAAATTGCAACTTAAATAGAATTTCAGTAGCTAAATCCAAGATCATGGTTCCAGAAAATGACTGCTTAAGAATGTACTTATCCATTGCAGATAATTTCATTAAGCTTCATACTCTAGGTTTTTTTAGTATTTTTGCAAAGTTGTAACAATATCACAGTTGAGAGATCTAAGCTTTCAACCCTTTTCACAAACCTCCGACTTTGGTATTCACAAATCATGCAAATACTGCACTGACAGACTCAAGCTGATATGATTTTCAAAAACATTTGACATACACGCATCATCCATGTAAGAAAAACCTAGCAACCCCAAGGCCACTCTCATGCAAAATGACAGCCAGAGAAGGAGATGGCTCACATTAAATAATAACCTAATACCTAGAGTAGAATGGAAACTGAGGATCAGTTCTAACCTTGGCCAGAAAAGTTCAAATTTGCCATCATCTGAGAGAAGGCTCTATCCTCCAGGCTGGGATACAAAAGCTACAGAGACAAGGAGGAATCTTGAAAAAACAGAGAAGAGAATATAACTGTATAATCTCTTAAAGTTTTAAACCTTTCGCACACAGTGGGAATTATAGTCCAAGGTACCTAATTATCACCTTTCATTTTGTTCATGAACAAGGATAGCCAGTTCACATTAAAGTATTCCTATCCAGGAAACTCTTTAAAAAACAGTCTTCAGCTAAATTAATAAGAATATTAATAAGAAAAAGAAGACCTAAACCAGAAAAATTAGTAGAATCCTTTTCTGAGGTATGAGACCTGTATTCATCTACAGGTGAATCTGAACTCAGACGATCTGCTTCCCAGAGGACTAGTCAGGTAACATACTATTGAATACAAGGCATATGGTGAAAACACATTATCATCTTGTTTATTCAAAGCATAACCAAAAATAGCCCAAAAATAGCCCAAAACCGCAATGTGAAGAGATACTTGAGATAGAAATTGAAGTACGTTCCTACAAAGGAAAGCACTTATTGTGTTTTGATGTCAAATCTATCATGTTTAAATAGGCAAATCTCTGACAGAGCCATATTCTGTGCTCTCAAGAAATTACAATGTCTACACATTTATTTGTTTTAAATTAAAAGAAAAAAAACCCTCCAATTTTGCAATGAGGCTGCCATGATTAGTACTAAATTAACCAGGGTATATAAAGCTCTTAATAATGCCCCAGGAATAGGAGACAAAATACTAGTTCTGGAGAGGCAAATAAATACCGTATATCAATATTTTGATTAGATATGCACAAAAATGAACAGAGGATATTTTAAATGTTCTTAAATAATCCACTTGTCTTCAGATTAAAACCTCACACTTTGACCCTAATGTTAATTAATTTACACATAGTAAATCTCAAGATAATGTAAGGCAGTACTGATAAATGCATCCATTTTCCTGGAAACACACCTACACCATCATTATGCAACATACAGCAAGAAATAACGCACATCAAATCAAATAGAACAAAGCATTATTCAAATGAAAAATTAAAATCAAGTTGTTTGGTTAACATATTTTTTGGACAAAAATTATTCATTCTTCTTGAAAATGAATCTTCATTAAAAAAATTGGCCTGGATGCTCACAAATTAGCAGTCATGAGTAAACAATAAATTGTTTACTTTGTTCAAATGATAAGATTCTTCCCGTCTTATGACTTAAACGCTCTTGCACTTCACTCTAGGTACTATGACTCTAGAAGTGTAATTAGTACAATTTGTAAAGGACATTGATATTTCTTCTTAGAAATATAAGGTCTTAATGCAAATCTTAACATAAACTATTATTTGCTTTAAAAATGTTAATTTCACCATGTACTTATAAAGCAAAGATCAGCCATCCTGAAGACTCTGTAGCTCTTCCAAAAATTTAACCAGTAAACTGTTCCACACTATCATTTCAGACACCTATACTGCTGTGAGCTTTGTCCTTAAACTGGAGGTATTTTCTGCATAACTAATTTCCATAAGATAATTTAGTTTTTCTTTTTTTTCCTTGCTGACTTTGATAATGTTTGCCTTATAAAAGAATAATTATTTATATATACACTCTGGATATCTCCAGTGAGATCTAGCACTACTTGTCTCTGTAATAGTCCAGTGTTTTAGTCTTTCATCCTTTTTAAAAATTTCATACAAAAACGAATAAACAAAAATAGTAGCTTGTAATTTTTGTCACTACAACTAATTAATACAACTTAGATGTCTCATATCAAAAATCACATGCTCATTGTGAACTTTTTTTTACTTTGTGAAGTTTATTTTAAAATACAAAGACAAAAAATATTTATAAACAATAAAATTACTCTCAAAAATCTGTATTCTTTCTGTAGCCTTCTGACAAGTCATGGTCTAGCAAAACACTTATTCATATGTCTCATTTATATTCCTGAACAATTCTATTAGATATGATGTACATAAATTTAGCTGTACTTAAACAACTCATTGTATAAAATATTCTGTCATCACCAAAGTAGACATAATATATTAAATACATTTTATGTTCTGAATTATTAGCTCAAGTGTCACTTATTACCTTTTGAGGACTAACCTGTATTAGGCATTAATCACAATCTCTTTTGTTTGGCACATCTGATCTTTTCTCTCTCAACAGTGGTCTAATGCATTGCCAGCCAAAAAAAAAAAAATCAGACCAAGCTGAAATTATTTTCCCTCAAGATAACATTATTCTGTTAATATTGTGACATACAATACACATTGTCGTATACTGCTTTTATAATGTCTTTTAGAATTCCAAACACATGGGAGTGGTCATAATCTTTTCAGGTATGTGAATACAAATAGCAGCAGAATTTGTTAAAGCATAGTAATGCTGACAAAAAAACAAACCAACCAACCAACCTAAATCCACTACTGTTAAGAAAGTCCTATTTATGCATTTATATAAATAATGGGTAAAGCTCAGTAGAGACTGAAACTGCAGCCATGTTCCTCAATAAAAAATAAAAATCCTTGCACAAATATCTCTATGTAACTACTCAAGAGAGATTTTCACCAGGTTTTAACTGCTTGGCTGTGCAACAGAGAGGCTAGGCTGTCTGTGCCTTCTCAGCATACAACATACTTTTCCTGACAGTAGGGTCTTGTGAGAAAATAGCCAGATATATACTGATGTGCTAATCTTGGTAAGATTTCCTTCTTTTCTGTATCTTCCTGTCAATATATAATCTCTTTTATAACATGATGTGTGTGACTATCCAGAAGAGAAGATTCACCTCCATTATATGGATTAAAAAAAGATTCAGATTTTCATTTTTCATTTCCAGAGGGGATTTTTCTTTATTCATGCAAGTTTGCAATTTGCTATAAAAATGACAGCAGATTGTGTTAAACAGACATGAAAATAATTAACTGGAGATGTTCTGATATAACTCAACTCTTAATTTATGCTACAGTGCTGGAGGGATTCATTAAAGCCTATGCTGGAGTTCAATATCACATAAAGTAGTAGCAGAGGTGAAGTAAGAGACGTATCAAATTAATGCCTAAAAGAGCAGCAAAGATAGCAAGAGATCCAAGGGGTGCCTGGCACATCTTCCTTAGTATAAAAGAGAAGGGGTTTTTTCCAGTGTTTCACCCATCCTGGACTTGTAGTGAAGACACCGTTCAAAGTTGACAAGCTGTCCAAATCACCATGGTGTCTTCATGCCATTCAATGAGTACAGATATTTTCTAAAAAATAAATGAATGTGGCTTTATACTTTATTTAAATTCCACAGTTTATAGTGCTTCTCTGAACTTATTTGAATTTAATCTGAGCAAAGGTTATCTGAGATAATAATTTTCACAGTTTGTTATAACATTTTTGTAACAATCTTACTTTGTTTCAGCTTCACAAACAAGTCAAGATATAATACACCCAGAAACATGATCTGGTAGATTAGAAATGCAGATTTTAAATAGACTAAAAGGTCAGGTCTATATAATAAGAAATTCACTGTCAAGCCAAAGACAAATAAATTTTACTATTGGAGCACTTTAAAATTATTAAGTGTTCTTTAAGCTAAAATAGTTTCAGGATTACAGATACTGAAGGGAAACAAAAAGAGACAATTACAAACGAAGACAGCTTTAGATGTCTGGGAACAATTGACTAGTATGAAAAACAACTTAAAAGGAAAACAGAACAAATGGTAGAAAAGCCAAATTAAGCCTGGAGCATCAAATGTCTTCAATTTGAGAGAACGGTAATAAAGTTGAAAGCATTTAGTGACTAATGAGATGACAAACAATATACACACACTTGAAACAAACACTGTTAACTAGATGAAAAGTATCAAGATGAGAAGACACTGTAGCATGATCAGAATTCTGACAAATGTAAGCAGGATTAAAGCTGTACAATACATGTAATTATCAAAAGTTTGAGGCTCACTGTGTTCTAGCTCAGTCCTAGAAATACCTAACATCCTGTATATTTTTTGAATAAGCTACAAACCTTGGATCAATAGCTCAAATCCAAAAGTATCCAGATTTTTCCCAAGACCTCTATCATCACTCTTTTTACAGTACAAAATCTCGATTTTGTTTCATGCTTCTATATATCAAATATAATTACCATATAAACCTTCCTTTAGCTCTATTTGTATAAAGTCTTCATTCTTCATCACAAAACTTGAACATTGAATGAGAATAAATCAACTATGATGGCTACACATTATCATACATTCCACTAGGAAAAGTAGATACTAAGAGTTCTGGTCATAGAAGCCAGAGTCCTATATCTATTTTTTTTTTCTAGATTTGTGAGGATTATTAACAAGTCTTGCTCCAAAAATGTCCTGATCTACAGTTTACATGTGGACATAGGTTTATGCGAAGCATTTGTTGCTCGTTCTTCATTTTGAAATCAGTAATTTCAGTGCAAAAGCCTTGGCTAACAGCCAAACACATACCCATCCTTCTACTTCACTCCTCCCCTTCCTTCCCTGGTGAGATGGTGGAAGAAAATTAGAACAATGGAATTAGAAAGTCCTGCAGAAGACAGACAAGTATTTAAATAGTGTCTTTCCTTTCCCCTTTTCCAGACCCAAATTCACTCCTTCAGTTCAGACTCATCTACCGCTGCCTTGAGTTGCTCAAGGACAATGAGAAGTGTGGGTTATGGTCAGTATGTAATGATTTCTCTCTGTTGTTACTTACTTCTCCCTCTTTTATCCTGTTCCAGCATGTGCACACCACAGGTCACAGTTCCTTCGGAAAGAGCCATCTGCTGTGGTCTGGTGTCCTCCAGGAGCTGCAGTGTAGATACCTGCTGCAGCATGGTCCTACGTGGACTGCAGGTGATAACATTTTCTGTTAGGAAGTATATCCTCTTCTTCTAACCTCATGTTCCCTCCCCTGTTAATCTATTTTTTTTAATTATTTTTTTTTTGGAGGGGGTGGAAATGTCCTTTTCCTTTCCTTTCCTTTCCTTTCCTTTCCTTTCCTTTCCTTTCCTTTCCTTTCCTTTCCTTTCCTTTCCTNTTGTTAATAAATATCTTAATGAACTATTTTCCAAATTTTGTGTCATTAATGTTGGGATATTTTTACATCAATCAGGGTGAGGTAGAAGTTTCAGACTTTCTATGTTTGAGGTATATTTTTTATGAATTCAGCTATACAACCTAAATGTTCGTGCACTTATGTGTGGAGGTGTATATGGGGTTAATACATGGAACTTCTGATCAACTACTGTTTGTATCCATATGATAATCATTGTCTTTTCAGTGACTTTGGTGATTGTTCCTCAGCCCTAATTATGAAGAATTAGTCACTGCTTTCTATCATTCACTCATTAAGACTGTCCCTGTGAATCACATTTCTCAATTATAATGGTAGATGACATACATGCCCTTTCCTGTTTGTGGCATGCAATGTGAAATTGTGCAAATGATTTGGATTCACTTAAAATCTCATGACTTGACTCCAATAACAAGCACATCAAGTCAATGTGCCTGCCCTAAATTCAGTTCAAGTATTCACTTTAATGCTTACAATCTTCCATATGACTAAAAAACCCTCTGAGGAATAGTTTGTGTCTTCTGACTACAGATCCCAAGACTGCAATATTTCTGTCACACTACAGAACAAGATTTGTGCTCTTATAGCCTGATCTTACATTAGCAGGTGCTGCTAAATTATACAAATTATTTTGTATATTTAAAACCCAAAAGTCTTTCTGTATTTTATTTTTTTTTTGTCTATAATATTGTCTTTCCCAGAATGGACTTACATTTGTGCAAGGTATATTTTTAATGAGTTTAACAGAAAGGAAAGAAAGCTTGATGTCATAAGACTTTTTTAAAATATCAGGTAAAAGACTCAAATATCATGGTCTCTCTCTCCAACAGATATTGTTTTCATTAAAATAGCTTGCATGCAGAGATTTCCTTGTAAGACTGGTGGAATGTTTGGATATCACCTTTTTGATATTTTTCCCTTCTTCAAAAAACACCTTTCTGTTGCAAAGTCAGAATCATATTTGCAATGATCACAGGCATTTGCCATCGGAGGTTTTAATGAGAGTAGGCAAAAATAGGTAATGCAGTTTGGAAATAAATCACTGCAAATAAAGGGAGAGAAAGCAGAGGAGCTTTACCTATTAAGGGTAAAGCTAAAGAACTGTTATTTTTCAACTTGTCAAAATGAAATGCAAGTCTTATAATTTGATGGTTTGTTGTTTTCCTTATAAAAATTGTAATTGCCTCAAACCATTGCAGCAAAAAATTATCTAGTCTGTGAGGTTTCAGAATATTATCTCAGGAACCCTGTATTGATTTTAGATTGAAAATAATGTAAGTTGGCTCAAAGCTTAACATATCATGTATCCTTCATCTACAAGTTCTTTTAAAGAGATTACTCTATAGGAATAAGTAAAAATATTTCCAATATCATAAAGCTATCATAGCTCATAAGACTATACAGTGGCTTTTTTATTTTAGAAATTATATTCAATTAATTACAACTCTCAAATTAAATCAGAAATCAGTTTAACTTGAATTTATTGACTATAAGTCTGTGCTAGATGTATATCCCCAGAATTTAGAAAGTGTGGCTGAAAAACTGGTATCTGCTCTGTGATGCAAATATATTATGCACTATAAAACCTGCTACTGTTAAAGCATTTGCAAATGCAAAAGAAGAGGAATGATAAGATATATTTCGGATATGAACTGTATTTCTTTTTTAGGGTGGAAAACTGCGTTGAGAATGATCATTTTAAAATTGAATGGCTTGTTAAAACACATATGTCATATCTAATACACTTTAGTTTATTCTCTTGCACGAAATTGTATTTAAAGATTTCTTATTGAGCAAACTCAATAATGTGTTGATCTAGCTATATAGAAGGGCTACATAGAAGTTTAGCTATATAGAAGGTAGCTATAAAGAAGATTAAAGAACAATCTCTTTGTATACACTATTTTCCACATCATGATTCATTTAAAAGAGTAGATGATATGTTCAATGAGAAATAGAAAGGTATTAACATTTCTCAAGAAATCTCAAATACAACTTCCACTTCAGTTTTCCACCTCTGACAATAGATGGAAATACTGGGAAAATTACAAGTATTGAGAAAAAACACAGTAAAGAAAAAAATCCCCAAACTTATGCTGATATGAAATGGTTTTCTTAATATAAAAAGAAATGAGTAATACCATTGGAGAATCAAAGATTCATACAAGTTTTAAGGGATCTTGGGAAGCCACCCACCCCAATGTCCTCCTCAGAGCATGAACATTGAATTCAGACCACCTTTCTCAGGGCTCCTATCCAGTCAAGTCTTGGGAAAAATTCCCTAGGCTTAATTATCCTCATGGTGATATTTTCTCCAACATCCAGCCCAAGCTTCCCTTGTTCTTTTTAAAGAGAACTTTCTTCAAACAGAATTCCAAGTTCCTTTTCAGTTTCAGAACTCCGAATGCATATAATGACATAAAATTCTAGAGGCTTATGATATCATAAAGGTCAAACAGTGAAATAATATTACCCCCTTTGTTTCTCAGACAAGACATTGCTTGTTTATTTAATTTTCTTTTTTCTTCTTTTAAAAAAGTTTTAGAACTTACTTGCATTGGTCAACACATCAGGCAAGAAAAATTTATCCCCAGGATTGCCTACACATATTCCCTGCAAATATGTTCACTGAGCAAAGCCATCACACCAAGAGCTAATCATTTTAAGTATGAAGTAATACATTCAGCAAGATTGAATGAGATTTCTTTAAGTCATTAAGTTTTGATCTTTTGCATAACTTAGCTTCTAAGAATTAATTCTTGTTTCAAGTACATCAAAGTATTCAGTCTCTGACTAAAGTTGTCAAACATGAGGATTTCCTTATAAAGTCTTGTAAAGTATTCCTGTGTTTTAAGCTAGCTGAAAATTCTGTACAGCATTCTGTTGAATGATTCAAACATCCTTTTTAGACTATTTTCAGTCTAGTTGTCCTACTTTGCACTTTTACTCCTCAGGCAGATTTCTTATTGTCTGAAATTAAATCATCTCACACAAATTTTGTCTTTTGATTAAAAAGATTGAACTGCAGTCTTTCTCACAGGCCTGTAATATTTTTTAACTGTTAGTTGAATACATTACCCATCTTTATTTCCTTGTGAAATAACAAAAGTGGATGCAGAGATGATTACACCAGGGATAAATGTGTAAATGAAATAATATCCCAATTATGTCTGATATGTTTGGGTTTGGGTTTGGTTTTCTCTTTGTGTATTCAAAAATCACATTGACTCTCCCTTCAAAACTTTTTAATCATAATTCATATTAACCTATCTTTTGCAGTGTCTTAGTCAATAAGGTCTCCATTCAGAGATCATGCATTCTTGACGTGCAGCTTTGACACGTTGCACTCTATAGAGAAAAGCTTTCCAAGCATTCCAGATTACTCTGAATATCTGTCTTTCTCATAATTACTCATTCTTCTAATCTTTCTATAATATATTGTCTATTTGTGCATTGCTTACTGTAATACACTCTTATCATTCTCCAAATAAACTATATTAAAATTGGATATAGTAAGATACAGTATTTGTTTAAACATGCAGAAATCCCATTGACGTCCATAAGGTGTTAACCTCTCCTTAAGATAATAATTTATCATCTAAAAGGTTAAGTTTAAAACACTCCTATTAACTTAATGAATAATAAGACAGAAATGATGCACTGTATTTTAGGTGCCTCAGATTTATATTATCAAGGGCCTTTTATATGGAACTCTGGAGCCTGTTTTTCCCTGACAATTCAGACAGCTGCTATGGCTGTGTTTCCTGGTATGTGGCAGTTTTTTTCTCTTGATATTCACTTGCTGGGGCCTTTGTGTGACTTTTATTCATGGCCTTGTGCCCTGATATTGCTTGAGTCACAACAACCTCATGCAATGCTACAGGCTTGAGGAAGAATGACAGGAAATCTGTCCAGCAAAAAAGAACCTGGAGGTATTGCTCAATAGCCAGCTAAATATGAGGCTATTATTATGAGGCTATAAATATGAAGGCCAATTGCATCCTGGCTTGTATCAGAAATAGTGTGGCCAGTAGACTAGAGAAGTGTTTGTCACTTTCTAATTTTCTAAACTTTCTAAACTAAAAAATAAGTATATGATCCTAACAGATTAGAAACAGAAGATATGGCAAATATTACTAAACTAAAGCAATCTATTTCAAATGGATTTCATGGAAATAAACATGAAAAGAAATGACTCAGAGGGAAAGAAAACAAAAGAAGTTACGCAAGATGATGAGGGGACTGGAACACCTCTCTGATGAGGAAAGTCTGAGAGACCTAGGACTGTTTCGCTTAGAGAAAAGGAGGCTGGGGGGGATCTC
Organism: Brachypteracias leptosomus; assembly: GCA_013401335.1. Lineage (NCBI taxonomy): Eukaryota > Metazoa > Chordata > Aves > Coraciiformes > Brachypteraciidae > Brachypteracias > Brachypteracias leptosomus. The sequence continues at coordinate 24,845 of VYZX01030608.1, forward strand.
ATCAATGCTTATAAATATCTAAAGAGCAGGTGTCAGGAGGATGGGACCAAACTATTCTCAGTGGCGTCCAGTAACAGGACAAGGAGCAATGGTTACAAACTGGAAAATAGGAGGTTCAACCTAAACATGAGGCAATAATTCTTTACTGTGAGGGTAACAGAGCACTGGAACAGGCTCCCCGGAGAGGTTGTGGAATCTCCATCTCTGGAGATATTCAAAACCCATCTGGATGTGTTCCTGTGTGATCTGCTTTAGATGATTCTGCTTTAGTAGGGGTATAGGGCTACGTGATCTTCAGAGGTTCCTTACATTATCTACCATTCTGTGATTGTGTGGTTCTGTGACAAGTGAGAAACTTGGATGACAATTTTTCTTGTACTGAGATACTGAAGACCATGGAAAAAGAAGAGTGGTATTGTCCCTCATGCCCTGTCTGAAGGAGTTTTTGTAAGCAAAGATAGTTATTTCATTAATTTCATTACTTCTTTTCCCACATTTGAGTACAATGCATAATTAGTATTCTTCTAAGGCTCATGTGTTACATCTACATTCAAATTTTGAATGCATTTACTACAGGGAGGGCATCATCAACCCTCAAGAGCATGAGATCATGGACTTTCTTATGCCCACACAGCTAGCCACATGTTAGTACATTACTTGACCTTGTGTCTCCTCTAGAATTACATATTTCTTTATTGCTGGTAAGACAGACTTTTTTTCAATATGTATTAAATTAGATTTAAATATCTGAAAACATTTTTTCAGATGTCATTTTTTTAATCATAATTCTATATTTATATCCCAGATCCTGAAGCATGACAGCATACAGGTGTTTTTGAGGTTTCAAAGGTTTTGTGGGAATAATCAATTCAAACATAACTCAGTTTTATTCACTCTACATTTTGGTAGTAATTTATGAAGTAAAATATCCCCTGGACTATACATGCAAGATCATGGGGAGACCTGTTTGGATCAGTCCATGCAGAATAAGCCAGGAAGTTAGAAATGAGAGACAAAAAAAGTCAGACTTCTAATGCTTGAGCTTTATGACAAAGGTTTTTTAGCAGTACAGACATTTTTGCAAATTCTAATCTAGAAAGTCGCAGGGAAGTAAATTAGATCACATAAAGCAAACACATAAAATAGAGATCCTAACAGTAGAAGTGCTTTTCCAGAGTATAAAAGAAGATAGGGAAGGAATAATGTATCAGAACTGGGAGAGAGCTTTGAAAATCCACATTACATGATATGGGAGTGTACAATTCTATGATCAATGTTAATGGAAAAGGAAAGAGAATACTATGCCATCTTGGAGTATCTCTACTGTACTGGGAATCTTGTGGAAGACATTGTACTTGAAGAGTTAATGATCTTGAGCAAGGCCTGACTGCAATTTTGGGCCCAGTGTTGGGACCCGAGATACCATATGTTAGCATGAGTGACCACCATGCAACCCCAGGTACATAACAATAAAGGGAAACTTGTTGGAAGGCTCTGGATATGTATAATTCCTGCCTACATTTCATAGGTATGTATAGCTAGACTTGCTCTGGTGGACATTAAGGAGATGGCACTCCTACCTTTCAAAAAAAGATGGATAGTTTTGTTTGGTACAGTAGATATAAAAAACCACAGTGCTGTAGAGGGCAGGGGAGTGAACCTCTCCACGAATAAGATCTACATAGTGTGCAGCGCATGTCCACAATGGGCCCATCCAATGTTACATGAAAGTGGAGTTCCCAGCATCTGAAGGGATATAAGATTTGCTATCTGTAATTGTTTTCTTATCTTTATTGCATTGTTATTAAAGCAGTTACATTGCAACTTTTGCCTCTTTGTCTTTCTTACTGAGATTTGGAAAGACACCTCTATCCCCTTCGGTGCCAAACATCTACTAAGGAACAAAATATAAGTTTTCTTTCAGAAGACTGAATTGAGTTGTATTCTGTATTTCTTCAAACACCTTTGATGAGCACCTTTTAACAGTTCGTACAATCCAGATTGCCAGAATAATGAAATTTAAGGTCCAAAATAAGATACATGAGTTTGACCAGAGTGTTTGGAAAAGGGAATAAAATTAAGAACTGGTTTCTTTAGAAGGAAGATAAACTAGGCAAGAATAACAGATTTCAAATGGCATAATCTGCCATCTGGGTTTGAGTAAATTTCAGAGCCTACACAGAATATGTCAGTCCTTAAATAAGGTCTACTGAAGTCAAATATCCTTCAAGATCAAAGATTCATGAAAACAATTAGAGTAGGTCTTTAAATACAGTTTGGCAGATCAATCTGTCACTGACAACAGAAAGATACTGAACTTGACTGGCTGTTTCTTTGAGTTGTGTTGCTGTTTACATCTACATAAACAATTATAGACATCACATGTACGTAAAGATACAGCACAAATTTCAAGGTCATAGACAAGCAAATTAGATTAGTCATGAAATACAAAGGAATTGTAGATTCAATTGTGACAAACCTAAGGCGCTAGCTCTTAGATAGGAAACTTTTTTTGACAGTTATAAAGAGAAACAGATTAATGACATAATCAGTACAATACAATCAATGAATACAGTATGTAAGAAAGCATCATTCTTTATTCAAGAATTTAGACTCTGTAATAGTTATTTAGTTGCTGTAAACCTTCAAGCTCACAGAAGTTTGGTAACCTGAGTTGCCATAGAAAAAAAGTGTTATATGAAGCTTTATGTATAAACTTTGTAAGATTATAATATCGACTTGTAATATGAAAGATGCTGTACCTTCTGACCTGAAGACTATTTTAGACTTTCTTCTCAAATTCAAGCATTTTTTTTATAAAATCAATTGCCTATGTTTCAATTTTGAGCTTAGAATATCCATTAAGAGGGCATAAGGGATGAAATGATTGACACAAAATACAAACGCTCTTTTGTAGGATACTGATGTATTTTCATACTTTTTTTTTAGCTTTTCATTTACTATCATGACTCTGACCTTTCTACACAATAGTGCATATTATTGCAAAGAAAAATATTACTTTTAATTACGTATGATATACTGTATACTATTGTTTCTTATTACCCTCTAATAGTTTTATAATTGTAATTATATATGTAAAGGGATAAAGACACAGAAAATGAAAGAAAGTCATCTCAAAAAAAGGGGCAGATTTATAGCTGTAGAAGCTGTAATATTCAATACATTTTAAACCTTCTGTCTATAGCATGCTTCTACTGCTCAAGAGGAATATACTAATAAATGAGGCATCAAATGAAACCTATGGTGAGGCCATTCAAACTATGAATAAGATGGTTTTGCATCATATGCCTAGATATGCATTCGTCATGTGTCAAGGCACTACTCATCATATAAAGCAAAATATACATGATTTCATCACGATTAAACATATGCATTCATATTCATGGAGCCTTCAGGAAGAAGGATGGACATATGCATATGCCTATTTTGGTGGTTTCTTCTATGATCATAATTCATAACTTGTTTTCCATTAGTTTCAGGTGCTGAACTGGGATATAAATGGAGAAGCCTAGCCTCAGGTTGGTTTTAACTGTTTGTACAGCATTCAGCCAACTCTTAATCTATTTGTGTGTGAACTCATTAATCTATAAAATGTGCTTGGTAGTGATCTACACTCACAAGAGAGTTAAAAAAAATACAGTGACATTTTTAACTAATCACAGTCTTCAGGGACTGAACGATGTAATTTCCATCATTATGCCATTCCAATAGGAATAAAATTAAAATGCCCACTGCTCATACAGCATTACTGTTACTTAACAGTCTTTCAGAAAGTGTGAAAATGGAATCCTGGACAATCTTAAGGTGAAAGGAAATGCATACAGGATCCCCTTAAAAATTATCATTAATATAAAAATAAGTCAAATCATACCTTCAAAAAAGTTAAAAGGAAAAGTCACTTTGACTGATATATACAATTAAAATGTCTCTGTGGTTAAATGGGAAGGAATATTTTACTTAGGACAGGACCACAGCAAACAACTAGATAGAATACAGCTCATTCAGTTACTAAGACTTCATCTTATTAAAAGACCACGATAGAAGGTCCCAGAGATCTCTGAGTTATTTATAAGTGTAGTAACAAACACAATGTAAGAGCTGAGAGTTATGGATTTGCAAAAATTTAGCAAATTGCACTACACTGTTTTTTTCAATGAAATAAATGCACAGAGTGGACTAGTAATAAAATGAAGACGTTATTGGGTTACTTTCTTGTTTGGTTTGGTTTGGTTTCCATCTTTGCAGAAAAAAACCAAAACCGTAAGTTAAAAGAGTAAATCTCCTGGATGACTTTCTGAAAATACATAGTATTTCAACTTCTAGTTACTTAAAAAAAAAAGATAAACTATACAGGATCTTGTTTACTCCATTAAATTTAAAATTAATACTATGGACAAAGATCTCTACATTTTTCATTTATCATTCTGTCTTGGTTTGAGTTAGAACAGGACTAATTCTGTTCAGTGATTTTAATTTTCAGCTAAGTCTCTTTTAACTGCACTTCACAGAATCACAGAATCACAGAATGTCAGGGATTGGAAGGGACCTCAAAAGATCATCTAGTCCAATTCCCCTGCTGGAGCAGGAACACCTAGATGAGATTACACAGGAAGGCGTCCAGGCGGGTTTTGAATGTCTCCAGAGAAGGAGACTCCACAACCTCCCTGGGCAGCCTGTTCCAGTGTCCTGTTACCCTCACTGAGAAGAAGTTTCTTCTCATATTTAAGTGGAACCTCCTGTGTTCCAGTTTGTACCCGTTACCCCTTGTCTTATCATTGTCACTGAGAAGAGCCTGGATCCATCTTCATGACACTCCCCCTTTATATATTTATAAACATTAAGGAGGTCTCCCCTCAGTCTCCTCTTCTGCAAGCTAAAGAGACCCAGCTCCCTCAGCCTTTCCTCATAAGGGAGATGCTCCACTCCCTTAATCATCTTTGTAGCCCTAC
>VYZX01030609.1:0-15919 GCA_013401335.1 Brachypteracias leptosomus
CCTGAAAGGGGGTTGTAGCAAGATGGGTTTCGATCTGTTCTCCCAAGTTACAGGCGACAGGACAAGAGGAAGTGGTCTCAAGTTGTGTCAGGGGAGGTTTAGATAAAATATTAGGAAAAAAATTCTTCACAGGAGGGGTTTTCAAGTATTGGAACAGGCTGCCCAAGGAAGTGATTGAGTCACCATCCTTGGAAGTATTTAAAATACATGTCGATATTAGTGGTGAGCTTGGCAATACTAGGCTAACAGTTGGATGATCGTAAAGGTCTTTTCTAACCTAAGTAGTTCTATGGTTCTATGCTATAATTTAAACCAGCTGTAACTCTACTTAAGACAGATGATAAACTTCAGATGAATTTGGTTTTAGAGAATTGTCATTGATGACAATTGAGCAGAAGCATACACACACACAAAAAAATCTCCCATATTAATGGAAAACTCCACACATTTACATTTCTTACTCTTACTCTAGAGAAGGCCTTTACTTTTCAGGACCTAGCCCTTACACTATCATGTGCACATCACATTTTACTGAGAGTGCAAATATTATTACCCTGTAAGGTTACTTGCATTTGCATGCCTATGTTGTATTGTAAAGTGACATTTAGCAGCATTTACTTTTTTGGCTGCCATTTCCTCATCTTGCATAATACATTTTTCTTACATTAGAAGCTGAGGCACAGGAAAATTTTAAAGTTTGAATGCACCTGTGGGATGACAGCATGATAGACATCTGTGAAATAAATGCAGACTTATGGTGAGCAGGTTCAAGTGAAACCCCCTAAAATGACATTTTATAATACGGCAGGCTTAAATGGTAGAATGTTGAACAATCACAAAAAACACATTACATCATGTAAAACTGTAGTACAAGAGAAAAAATGACAACAGTGTGCAAAGCTGTAGCTGATCTGCTTGCCATATGGTATGTCACTCACTGTAATAACACTTATATTCCTCAGTAAGTGCCCTTAAATATCAGCGAGTGAATAAGGCAGTACACAGATTGCAAAATGAATTTGTAATCATACACATTATGAACTTCGTACTTTCAGGAATCATTCTATCCTTACATTAGCAGAATACCCTTTAAAAATGCATATATCTTAGAACATTCCCAGGGCTAGTTAAAATCTACCTGTGCAAAAGCTTAAAAGCAAGGTTTCCATAACCACTAGAAAACAAAAAATAAACACCCCTCCAAACTGTGAATAAATAACTACTATAATTTCTCTCCTCCTCCCCTTTCAGAATACTTTGATTTTCACAAAAATACAGCTTTTGTATATCTATGTATTTTTTCAGTGTATGTAACTGATGAGACACCAGCTAGCTGAAGGTGTTTGAGGGATAATAATTGGCTCTTTATCACAGATGTATGATAAACTGTTTAACTGTTCATTATTCCTCTCAATGCAAATTCTAGAGAGCACTCAAAGCAAGTTTCATGCAACAGTTTGAAATAAACAAAGAAAATACTTTGTCATGTCACACCTGTAATTAAATTGTGGAACTCATTGCCTTGCCACAGGATGCTTCAGAAGCCAAAAGTGTAATCAGATTCTTAAAAGGACTGAGGACAGGCTCATCTTCTCAATTGAGCACAGAAGTCTGGAGCCTTCATCTCAGGGAGTTCCTCAGACTCTTATTGCTGCAAGAGCATGCCAGGAGAAAGGATCACTCTAGGCATGCCTGTTCCCCATACTCATGTTTGTTGAAAGAGGGATGGTGGGACAGTTGAATCTTTGTCCTGATTCGATCTGCTATTTTATGGAATTATTTACATTGAACTGAATTCAGATCCAGCACTGAGTTGGTAATTTCCTGTGTCTTTCACTGGATACTGAAACATGGAAAAACAGGAAAATAAAACCCATTTACTAAGTTTAGTTTTGGTTTTCAGTTTGCTTATTTTTTGGTTTTATGGGTTGGGTTTTTTTTGGTGGTGGTGGTTTTTTTTCTGGAAAAATACCAAAGCTGAGTGTAAGTGAGTTTATAGAGATAAGCAAGTCATATTCTGTTCTGACAGGCTATAAGGGACAAATTCAGTCCTTTATTCATTATGTGAATAAAGGATTATTTTGACTTTGTTGTCTAATTTTAATTTCTTCATATATCCTGCAGTTCATATGTGTGCTGAAACCATCCCTGTCCTATCGAATCATGAACAGATGACTGGAAGTTAAATATGTTTTTTTACTGTTTGCAGTTTCTAAGATCTTCTTCCCTGACATGAAAGTGTTTTTCCATTAGTTACTATGTGAGAAATCAACCCTTCTCCTAATTTTATTGATAGTGTTTCTGTCTGTACACTGTTACTTAAGCAAAAAATCATATTGGTGTATCTGTAAAATTCTTTAGCATCTTTGTTATATAGCTAATGTGGCAAATCAGTTAAAGTGTTCCACTAAGAAAAACCCTCCACTGACAGAGAAAAAAGCAAACTGACCATACATATTTCTTCTGTTTCTAAATTGTACAGAATAATCATTCTCTAGGACTCACTTAAGTAAGCAAAAGTGGTTTGAGATTAGGATCTGAGATCTTATGAGGTCTTACAGGCTGAAATGTGTTCAGCATACATGCTATCACTTCCAAGGTGGTTTCCATAGCATGATGTCTACTATATTTTCTTTTCAGCTCTTTGGTAGATTTTTCATTTTTTAACTTTCCAAGCTAGGAGAGTGTGCACGAACAAAAAGTAAATCTCAGTGTGGGAGATTTGATACGACTGCCTTGTTATGTTTCCAACAACTTTGACCTTATGCACATGAGTCAGGACGATGTTTTTTTTCTACTGACTGACAGTTCCAATTCTTTATGAGACTTCTCTTAGTCAGTAAATACCCTAATACTTCTGCTCACACTTTTTGTGTCACTTGTCATCATGTGGCTTGTAGGAACTTCACTCATTTCAACTTTCTTCCACAGTTTTTGTGATCCTGAGAACTTTATCTGATCAGTTTGTAGGATTATATTTTTTTACAGGCTATTTCCTCTGAAATTATAGGTCTCTCCTGCCAAAACTTGTGTCATCACTAGTAATACACAATGTTGAAGAATGCCTTTTTGATTTTTTCCCGTTGCCCTTTTCCACGGTTTACTACAGAATCATTTGTTGCTTCTCTCTGTTCTTCCTCAGTAATGCGCTGACTTAGTCAGAGCAACAGACTTGATGGTTTCATCATCTGGGATTGCAGACCTGTCTTTTCAGTCACAGTACTTGCTATCTGGAGAGCAGGGTCACTATCAGTCCTTGTCAGAGTTTTTACATTTCAGGTTACTATCTCATCTGCGTGATTTACTGATAGTTTCTCAGGAGCTGACAAGAGTGATCTTCAAGTATATTTTCTTCAGCTCTAACACTGGAAGAAAATGTTAGTTGGAGCAAGCAGATTATCTAAACAGAACCTGATGAGTCTGTCCCTGCTCATTGATCTTTCTTAATCCATGTTTGCTTAATTCATTCTAATCCATGACCTTTGCTCCTACTTTTAGCTTTTCAGTGCCCCACATTCAGCAGCCTCGGCAGAGTGTCAGTGCATTAGGGCTCTAGGATATTGACATCCTTGGCCATTGTCAAAGAGAGGGGACCTGGACAGCAGTCAGGTTAACTGGTGTTTCTTTATGGAATATTAAAACAGTAACATCTGTAAAACAATTACATTGCATTAAGGTTAGAGTTCTGTCCCTACGTATGGGTGCCAGTGCTTGCTTTTTTTTTTAAACGTCATCTTTGAAATGAAAAAATAAATAACAATTATGTGGTAGAACACAGCTAATGCATCAGTGATTGTATTTTAGTGACATACAGTATTTTTGTCATAGCAATATTATCACATGTGAGAAATTCAGCTCTTTCGTTGTAATGGAGAAGTTTGTGAAATGCACAGTGGAAGCTGGATGCTTTTAAGTCATGAAACTATTGATTTCCTAAAAAAGTAGAAGACAGTGATATATAACTATTTATTTTTTCTAGATTCCTCCAATTAATATAAAATACTTTTTCCATTACAAGGCTTTTCCCATATTAGGACACAACAATAAAATATTGACTAATATTATATAAAATATAATTTAAACCAGGGAAGTGGTGGAGTCCCCAACATTTTACATTTTCAAGATTCAGCTGGACAGGTTGTTGGGCCATCTTATGTAGACCTTGCTTTTCCCGGGAAAGGTCGGACCAGATGATCCTTGAGATACCTTCCAACCTGGTATTCTGTGATTCTATAAAAGCTTTTAATCTGACATTCCACCTTGGAAATGCAGACAGTTTTGACTCCAGAGTATCACTGTGAGACAGTATATACAGACTACTTGAAAACAGAAAACTTTTCTCCTTTTTTTAATCTGATGGACTTTCTGTGTACCCTTTAACATTCATTTGGGATGCACCCCTTGGAATCTTATTTATAAATTATACACTCTCCTTCCTGTCTTCATTTACACAATATCATAAATAAAACTATTGTGTGGCTTTGACTCTCCACAGTGTACTTTAAATAGGTGTTAACATATGTATCTTTAAGCACAATGAACTTGCTTGGAATGAGACTGGGCCACCATAAATTGAAATGGAGAATCAGAAGAGATACAGGTAAAGCTGGAACAAAGGAGTAATAGAGGTAGATAAAAATGTTAGACAAAATGGTTCTGAAAAGTTACATGCAACGACTCTGCAAGCCCTGGGGTAGTTCCACAGCAACTTGAATACATAGTATTTCATGTAGCAAATAGAAAATGTCACTTGCCAGAATCTGACCTTGACAGAATTATTTCAGTAATATTTCTAGTATGATAGAACAACTTCCTCATTATTTTAGACAGTAAGAGGTTTTCCAGAAAGCTCTGTCTGCTAGTTCTTATTATACACTCTGCTTTCATAAATGGAGGGAGAGGAGTATAGGAAATACCATTGCATTTTGTTTTTAACCTTTTTATCTGGGCTCTTGCTTGCTCCGCACCACATGGGTGTCTGAACAGTTTACAAATGTGAATTCCTTTATTTTCCAAGGAAACATAATTATTGCTAAAATAGAGAAAACATAGAAAACTGAGGGACAAAGAAACTGAAAGTAAGATCGTTAAATGTACACAGGAAAACAAACTGAGCAGAACTTAGATGTCTCAGTCTCAGAAAATGGCAAGAGAACAGACATTGATGTTTTCTCCATTTAAAACAAATTATTTTTTTAATTTAATACCCTGTTACTACACATGCCAAGGAGACTGACCGTCTTGGTTGTGCTAAATAACTAGCATATCCTTTCTGCCTAAAATTTATAACTAACATTTAGTCTGGCACAGATTACAGCAGTCACAGGTGTAGATATTTTTGTACTGTATCCTAAAGGTTAAATCACTTTTCCAAGAAGCAATTCCTCTGTCCTTTTAGAGTAGAGGAACCCTAACCCTGCCTCTTGGAACAGGAGGAGGTGTTATGAATGGGGTGGGGTGTCCCTTGGCATAAAGCCTCTTGTGTATTTTATACTCAAGAATAGAAGCATCATGGAACCAGAAGAAAAGTAAAGGAGAAGAAACCTGGGTATGCATTCTTATTTCTATAATCCTAGGCACTGTAAGGACAAGCTTGTCTTTTAGCTTCTTTTCCCTGGAGTGCTTCAGCATTCAATCCATTGAGATCTAATGTAAAATTCATAAAAGCTCCAAGATCAGGGTTTATAATTACTGTCTCTCACGTCTGTGCTCTGACCTTCAAACTGCAATATCAGGTTTCCCCTTGCCTCATTTCCTTCCCCCATGATTCTTGTAATCTTGGCTACATATTGGCCATATCTCAGCAGCTGATGCTCTGGGTTTCCTTTCTTGGTTTCCATCCCCACATGCTCTGTGATCTCAAATGTATATGCCTAACAGGTAAGATCTGTATTGCCTGTATAAAAGTGATATGAATCCTCTCCTCCAATTCCTTCTGCAGCTGTTGCCTCACCTCCTGACTGGGGTGTTGGACTTTTTTGGTGCTTTGTTTGTTTGGCTTTGGTTTTCTTCTGAAACAACTGTCATTGTTATGAATTGCAATTAACATCATGTTACGATCTCTGAGATGTAAAGAGAAGCAAAAGTGAGAGTTGTAGCCCATAATCACCCCACTTTGGTACCCAATTGTCTATACAGATGTCTAAAGCAACAGACTTAATAAAGACTGTAGTTGCCTTAAGTTTCTCTGTAGTTAGCACAGTAAAGCTGTCCAGAGACAATTTCTTTCTCTTTCCAGAGTGAAAGACTCTCCAGAGAGACTCTATAGTCAACCTAGATTGTTAAATCAGGTTTTAGAATTATAAGCACACAAAAGACAGCTTTGAAGATTATTAGATATTTGAATCTAGGTAAGGTCAATTCTACACATATTAAAGAAGACAATTGTGGGTTTTTATATTTATGGTGTATAAAGTATCTTAGTATTGGTAGATCTTTATTGGAATGCCTGATTTCAGTGCGTTTCTTGGAACTCAGCAGTGTTATTTAGGTATCAAGTAATGTCTGTCTCCAGCTCAGTTTTGATCTTAGTGTACTGACTGCCCATAGTTTGTAAATGTTAGTTTGTTTCTAAGTTCTCTTCTGATCCAAACATTTCCCTCCTAAATTAAATCCAAGCATGATTCAGTTGGTTGCACACTCCAATTAATGCTTTCAATAGGCATTATGGATGAGACGGTTTTTTCTCCCTCTGCCCAGAGCAGTCCTTCATTATTATTTACCAGGCTGCGGACCTTCCTACACTCCCCTATGTCCTTGGTCACCCCCTCAAGATATGTGACATATGGCCACATTTTCATGCTATAAAAAACCTTTCAGGTGAGCTGCAACACAATTGTCTCATGATTCAGACACATTAATTTAAAGTCCTTTCCTTAATCTTCCCATCAATATATATATACACACACATGCATACACACAGACTCACACACAAATCTACAAAAAAATATATATAAATATGTATTTTATATATATACACATATATATATTTGCAGATGGACCCTTGTATAAACTATACAAGGCCCAGAAAGGATCTAAAGCCAAGAACTGCTCATGCAAATGAAGCTAATCTACCCTAGAGGAGACTACTTCTGAGGCTGTCTGCCAAGTATCCCTCCCCGGGGTGGATGTAGTTAGAAGAGTAGAAGTAGTTTGATTTCCTGATACAATTACAAATTGTATCTGCAACTTTTCTATACCAGAAAATGGTGCATTTCATCAGACTGTTCTCTTATCCTCCTTCTTCTACTTCTTACTTCATGAATCTTTCCCATCTTGTAATTTTATTGTAAACTCTTCAGGGTAGAGCTTATTTTTCCTGTAGGCTTGTAGAGCCCCTTTTCATTAAGCAAGACCATAACCATAATGCATTTCAGTGTCTCAAATAAATAAGCTAACTAACTGACTTAGTTAACCAAAGAAATGTATTTATAATGTATTGTGCATAATTTGTTTGGGAAAAAAAGGGTTTTTAAAAGATATAAAGGTTAGAAAGTGCTTTTTTTTAAATCTCAGAATAACATTTCTGTAATAATTCGTACACAAAATAATTAATAATTGTTTCCTTTTATAGATATGTACATACACAGAACACGAATACTCTTGAAGCTGAGGAAACAACTTCTTTTGAGCATACTGGAGACATAAACTTTTGCATTCTGAAAGAGAGAAGAAAAGACAAATGACATTCGCAACAAAGCTAAAAATGAGATACCTTTTCTTTCTGCATATCTGTTGGAAAGTATTAGCTAATTATATTTAACATGGAATGAGAACATAATTCCCACTGTTTTGACAAGTAACAAATTGCACATTAGCACCTTGTAAATAATATTATTAAAAGCAGTTGTCCTTGTTTGTAGTTTCTTCTTTGTAAGAATAAATTAATTTGAGGCCCATCATTCACAAGATGTGCATTATAATATCAAAGCAGCAATTTTAAGACACTGAAAACTGAAAATCCTGTATACCCTTTACACAGAGAGAAATTTGGTGCTGTAATAAGAAGATAAAAGGAAAGGTATGTGAAGTCTATGATAGCAGCATGATCCCTTGTGGTAATCAGATTTTCAGTCATGATTAATTTGAATCAGTCATTCTACTAATAATATTATCCTGACTATAATCTAAGCATAATATTAGTTTCCACTGAGAAATGTAAATTGTACACAGTTAAGCATTTTAAATTTTTTTATTAGTTGACTAATTAAACTGAATTGCTCACCTTTTTTTTTTTCTTAGAAGATTTTATGCAGAGATGGATTTTAATACTTTGCATTTAAACACACCATCTTTCATCCAAGGATCCAAAGGTACTTCACAGTACAAATATTAATTTGTACTGTACAAATGATCTCACAGCAGTCCAATGAGATATATTACTAGTTGTTATTATTTTAAGGCTATTTTAAAGTAGAATGTTCACATCCTTCAGGAGGATATAATGACATGAACATCTACAAGTTTTCAGTGTCTTTTTCAAGTCAAGAGATCCTCAAGGACCTTATCGAAAAATAATAACTCACATTAAAAGTGGGAAGGCTTTTCCCATTAAGTTCAAAGAGGTCAGGTTTTCACTTAATAATGCATAATGATAACAGTGTCAGAGACAGATATAGAAAGGGAACAGTCAAAATCCTCAGGTATTCTATACACCAGTGAGATGCAGAATGTACCTGCATAGAAACTTGATAATGTACATTTAGTTTCCCAATAGCATTCTTCTGTTTTCTCTTAAAAAAAAAAAAAAAACCATAAAAAATAATGTGTGTAAGAGTATTGCTTCCTTTAAACATGAGGCCAGACCAAATGCTGGATCGATTTTGATCCTTAAAACTAAGATGTAACAGAACGGTAAGGACTTATTTTCATATGGGTGCTGCAGAGGAGATCTCCATTGATTACATTTCATCATTGTAACCACACTTCAGAATCAATAAACATTCAAATGAGTCATGACAGCAAATGTGACTACAGGAGGTTAACACGGTGGTACCATACATGTTATTTAGTTTCCCTCTTATGTTAAGGCTCTTTAAAATAACAGGGCTAAATTTGTCTTGTTCCAGAGTAATTTATTTTTAACTTTTTAATCCAGATTTAAACTCGGGTATCTGAAACCAGAATGTGGCCTTCATGGTTAAGGATGAAGCTTTAAAAAAGTGTACTATAATTGCTAAAGATACAGTAAAACAAAGCGCATGATGATCTTAGAAATACTACACTGAATGCTTTATATTAATTGGATCTATGCACAGAGGCATAGCATTTCAAATACATGACTAAAAAAAGAAGCATGCCTACCTGAAACAAGGTCCTTAGGTACAGTGCCTTAGGGTATTGCTTAAGGCTCTTTCACTGGAGTCAGGAATAAGGTGCTTGGCAACTCAAAGGACTGAGTCAATTATGTTAAAAAAAACAGTGCAATACTCATAAAGTGCAAGTAACAGCTGTATGAAATGGCAATATACTACTATTACAAGGAAAATAAAATGGATCATTATAAATGAAACACACAGAGGATTGTTATCAGCAGAACAATTGTTATGTATTGAGCAATCAGAAACACCCACCTGGAAATCCTTAATGAAACACTTAACATTTTATAAATAGAATTTCCAGGGAATTCAGAGATCAATACAACTGTCTAGCCACCTTCCACCTGTCTGGAACTGCCTTCCAATAAGAGTAACAGAGGGGAAACAACTTAAGTAGCTTTAAAGTGGAGCTTAATACATTTTTTTGAATGGGATTATAAAATGCAGAAAATGACTGTTAGAGCAGGGGTTAGGAATCAATGACCTGGGAGGCCTTTCAGAACAGTATCTTCTGCTCCAGAAACCACCTTTGTTGCTTTGTCTCCAGTAAACACAGATTCAACGCAGAAGACAAGTTTCAGCAAAACAGCTTGTTGTTTAGAATTTGTTCTGGCTAATAGATATGTTTAATCTTCAAGTAATTCTAATATTAACCCTGTATTAGTGGAGTAGAAATCCAGACTTCATGAGTCACTGTTTGCAATCAGCAGCAGAAGTGTCTAAAATCTATAGCTAAAATGAAGCAGGGCCTTACAGTGAATTAAGGACAGAGTGTGAAAATGGCAGTTGCTCTTCAGTGTGCCTATGCCAATCGAGATCAGATGAAATGTCAACATTTCTTTCTCTGGTAGTCACAACAAAAATTTATATATACACATGCAGTAGGAAGGCCTATTGGGAGATTAGACATTTCTGGGTTTAAATCCCTGTTTATTCATCCATCTTATGTGCACCTGTAAAGAATATCTACACACGGAGGAGAAGAAGCCCTCAAGGTCATGTGGAGAGTCATGGGAATTCTTCCTGTTCTAACTGAAGAACGGAAAGAAACAATCAATGCAAATTCTTCTTGGCTGATGTGCTGCAAGTTTCTCATTATGGTAATTAGTGACGCATGAACACTGTTAAGACTTTGCAGCATGTTATATCCCTTAATGCTCACTATTTACTGTAGTGCCCAGAGGCCCTAATAGGAATTTTGAGCTGACACAGCACGGCTGGGAGGCTGACAGGGCTGCAGTAGGAGGAAATGCCATGGTTGGTCTTACCAAGGGACCCAAGGATCTCTCGCCCTTTAACTTCTGTAGAGGCTGCAGCTGCTGAGATGGAGTAGAGGAGAAAAGCTAACACCTTCGGTGGGCTCAAGGGCTCTGTGCTTATGGTGCTGCACTTGAGAACTTTGATCTATCTGTGACATAAGAGTCCTTTCCTTGCACTGTCTATAATAAGTAAACACTCATTATTGAAGTGGATCTTATAAAAGATGAGTACTATATTGTATGGAGTACTGTGAAAACAAATATATATCTTTTTTTTCTTTCTAAATTCTAAGCATTTCAGTTGTCATTTGGAAGCAAGTCACCCACATGCAAATGTGACCCTTGTAAAACTGCCAAGGCCAGAGAGTCTTAGGACAATCTGCTGTGTAAAGGCTGATTGCACAAGTTTAAGCTGCCTGAGGGCTGCTTTAACTTATCTCTCCAATTTTTCTAAAACTCAGGGGGGAATACTGTATTCTAAAACTGATTTACTCTACTTCCCTTATTTTTCTCTTTATCCCTTCTGAGCAGTCACCAAACTCTCTGTCCACTGCTGTTTGGTAAATATTAAAAGTATTTTACTGTATTCACCAAAATATTTTTCTGAAATACTTGATGTATACATGACATAGGTTAGAGAAGCAACTATGAGTCAAATATTTGGCTATGCTTGCTGAAGATTAGAAAATGGTTTAGCTCTCAGTCTTAGTTAATTAAGACCACTTTTCTAAGCTCTTGTTTGGTACTCCAATGTAAGTGTTAGAAGTTAATCCTTTAAGTCTAACTATTCACCTAGTCTTTCCTTATGTTAAGGAAACAGAAGGTATCGTCAAAGATTTATCTCATTCTATGACAGACATTTAAGATGTTTCAGATAAACTGCTCTCATGAGTTTCCTTTACTTCTCATAGATCTAGTCTCAGTAGGCTACTATGTCTAATGTTAAAAGGTGTAGGTTAGATGAAATTAATTGCACAGTATAAAGATGTAGAATGTGATTTACATGCTTTGCCCAATAAGGGATTAGAAATAAAATGCTGAGATTTAAAGGAAAGAGTTGCCTAGATGCTGTCATCCACAAGCAGATGGTTGGCATTTTAATGTAAAGAAATAGTAGCCAAAAGTACTGGTGTGTAGCCTGTGCAATTCGTGTTTGAGCACACAGACATGATGAGTCAGTAACAAGAAATGATGTATCTGAGAAAATGATCAGTTTAATATATGAAATAAGGCAGAGTGAGAATTTCTGTATGCATAAAAAATCCTAAAATTACACACTGCTAAAATGGTGGAATAAATGTTATCAGGATGTTGGTTACACAGCTACTGTTGCTACAATTGCAAACTAAAATAAAAACCAAAACCCACCAAAGAAGCAAGCATCTGTAGTAGGTAGTTTTCATTAACATTTTGTGTAATTTACACTTTTCTTTAAAATATACTAATTTTATCATCAAATGTCTGTATGTTGTGTCAATTCAGAACTGATCATTCAAACCCAGAAAATTCTCCTTAAAATGTGCATTCTACCTGGTAAACTTATCTGAACATATTTAATGAAGAAAAATGTTCCATTTTAAATCTACACTATGAAATTGTCTACTTCATCTATGTTGTATAATATCTTAAAAATGCACCTTAGCACTTCTATCTGATTAGTATGAATGATTCAATAAAAACACCTTAAATGCATAAAACTGGAGATCATATAGCCTAACCCAGCTGTCATGCAATTTTTAAATACAGAAGCAACTACCCACATCTGTTATCCTATTTTCTTTTTTCAATTTAAGAGGGAAATTGACCTTACAATCTTCAACATGACTTCAGGTCATTGTTATTAGTGATGAGAAAATGGTGTGTTCTTCTTTTGACTGAGTCTGGCAAGCCTCCCAGATATTTTACAATCACAGTATAAAAGCTCTGAAATGCTGTACAATATTTTATTTTTTCAGGTCTAGACACTTGTTGTAGCAGCCTGTACAGCTGACAAATAGAAATCTTTTTGCAGGAAGTCTGTGTGCTTTTTTCCACTTAAAATGATGTTTCTCCCTTGAAACCTTGACTTTTAAAATAAGTTGACTGAAATAAGTTGCTAAGTATTTCTTCTAAGTACAGAGGTTACTAATTTTCATTTTGGAGGATGAGCAAGGGAACATTATCATTATTTTTTCAAGTTTCAGGAAGAACAAATATTTGTGTGTAAAATGAGAGTTGGGTTGACACTCATTCTCAAGAAAACATGGGTCCACAAACACAGAAGTATGGAACTTTCCACTCTCCCTACATGAAGAAAAGATAAAATTCAGCTTTTTGCACAATAATTCCCATTAACTACAGTATTAATCATACATTAAACCAGTTTAAATGTTTTGATGTGTAAGCTAAAACAATCAAGAGTTTAAGTACCCCACTAAAACAATTTTATCACAATTTAACAGCATTCAAAGGATCTCCGTGAGAACTTTTAAAAAATATTATCTTCTATCTGCAGGAATTTGGGACCCATGCAGTAAGTCTTCATGTTTAATATAATAAATAGCAGCCTGTAAGAAATGAAATAAAAATCTATTCATGTGCTTGTATTCAGATGAGATATAAACATGCTGATCCTCAGATTCATGTTCTTATCTCCACCTTTTGAAACTGTTCTGTTTTGCATGGTATTAAGAGAGAAAGATATTCCACCTCTAATAGCTCATTAATACAGCATACACACATGATTTTGAATATGCGACTGGAATTGAGGTTTCTACTTCTACACAACTATTAGGCAAGAAAATCATACTTGGAAATGTTCTAGGGTAAAATGAATATTTAACAATGCTGAAAGAAATCAAACAACATATGTAAGAAGAAAGATACTCTTTCTCTTTCCATTGAAATGGATTGCTGTTCCATGAGTAATTTTGATCTTTAAAATAAAATAAATATTGATACAGTAGTAAAAATTAGAAATGTAACAATACAAAAGTTGTGTTTGTTTCTCTTTTGCTTTTGTTTTTGCTTTTTGTTAAGCAAGTATGTCATCTAAGTTGATTTTTTTTCACAAAACCTTGCTCAGATGTCAATAGCATTCCTACATTTGTGCCTCTGGGAAGAGGAGAAGAGAGAAGAGGAAGACCTATAGCAGATATTGAGGAAAGCACTTTGATTTACCATAGGCAAGTTCTTATGCATCTTCTTTTATGCAACTTCCTTGGAAAAAGACTGGATAAACAGATCAGCTTAGTAGTGTGCTTTTAAGACTTGTAAATTCAGTGCTGTTGAACTGAAGGGGTAGCAAGATCAAGGACTCTTTGTTTTAAAAAAAATCTACAAAGAGTCATCACAATTAGTCACCTTCCATTATAAAATGAGATTAACCCCCTTCTGAAATACGACATTGATATAAGGAAGCAGAAGAGTTCATAGTGTCATCCAGAAACTTAATAATTTGTGCTTACTGGGAAGTGGTAGAAAGAATATTTTTACCTAGTTACTTACCAGGAAAGGTTTATTATAATTGCAAAATGTAGTACTGATGTAGTATAGAGAGTCCCTTAAAATTTAAAACATCTTAAAACTCTGGAATAAAGGTTTATTTTGCAAAATCAAAAGACCACTGAATATGCACTGCACAGTACCTTTATTACTATTCCCACCATTAGCTGTTATTTAATAAGCCCTGCTATTAATAAGCAGAGATAAGATCTGACTTAAGCTTACAAAAGACACAAAATTCAGAGTTCAGACTTCATTCCATCTTTAACTCGGACCTTTGTATCCTGATATTGTAGAATCACAGAGTGGTCGGGGTTGGAAGGGACCTCTGAAGATCATCTAGTCCAACCACTCTGTTAGAGCAGGATCCTAGAGTAGATCACACAGGAACATGTCCATATGGGTTTTAAATATCTCCAGAGACAGAGATTTCACAACCTCTCCGGGCAGCTTGTTCCAGTGCTCTGTCACCCTCATAGTAAATAAGTGTTTCCTTATGTTTAGATTGGACCTCCTGTTTACCAGTTTGTGGCCATTGCCCCTTGTCCTGTCACTGGACACCACTGAGAAGAGTCTGGCCCCATTCTCCTGACACCCACCATTTAGATATTTATAAACATTGATCAGATGCCCCCTCAGCTTCCTGTTCTCCAAGCTAAACACATCCAGCTCCCTCATCCTTTCCACATATGGTAGATGCTCCAATCCCTTAATCATCCTAGTGGACCTGTGCTGGACTCTTTCCACAAGTTCCATGTCCCTCTTGAACTGGGGGGCGCCNAGACATGTCGGCTACTCCTGATAACCCTCTTTTCCTCTACATTCTTTTAGATGGCACCAAGAACAAGCCATTCCATCACCTTTCCAGGGATGGAGATGAGGCTGGGGATGCTGGGGCCTGGAAGCCTTGAGCAAGAGTCTTTTGCCTTATACCAGAGTACATATTCAGCAAAATATGCAAGCACACAGCCCTGTAAAAAGGCATTGCCATTACTACCGAAAGGCTGTGCACTGTGCTTGCATGGCCTCAGGACTGAGGTTTGTCACATCTGTTCTGCATTATCTTGTCCTTTCTGCAGCTTCACTTCCTTTATGTTACAGCAATTTCTCTAATTGACTAGATGTCTACAGCTAATTTGTTTTATTTTTGTTGTTTTATATAGATAGCACAAACCAGCCATTGTTCTATGCAGAATGAAATATTTATGGTATTAAGATGATGTAAGGTGGAGAAATACAGGCTTGGTAAAACAGTAGAGGGCTTGAGAGGGGGGGACATAGGATGTGGTGTAGGGATGGGCATGAGGTGATAAGGGACAGGTCTCAGGATGACATTTCAGACCCTGTGGTTATAAACAACTCACCCGTGGCCAGTCACAGAAATGCAGATCTGGGCAAAACTGGGTTTAGGTACAAAAAAAAGAAGTAATATCTACCCATATTTGAGGAGTACCACATATAGGAAATCTGGATGTAATGTGGAGTTGCAGACAAGAAAAAAACAGCAAAATTGTAAAAGTGTGTTAGCAAACATAAAAATGACCCTAAGTGAACCCTAGAGTGAAGAAGAAATCATCAACATAAACATCATATTCCTCCCAGTGAAGACTCCAGATAGTGAAAATTCACCATAACAACACCCCCTCACATTCTCCATGAAATAAAACACTGACACTAAAATCCCAGGGAGCAGGCTGAGATTGAGCATAACACCACAAAAAATATTAGAAACAATGTGCACATAGAGCAATTGTAATTGTATTGTTATTATTTCTTCTTCTAGTATGATTAAATCTGGACTAATAATCATAGAATCATAGAATCATAGAATCATAGAATCATAGAATCATAGAATCATAG